>JAOQGN010343870.1:0-13920 GCA_027564295.1 Himantozoum antarcticum
TGCTGTATCTGTTCTCCTGGGGCAATAAACCTTTATACTACCTGGTTGGCCCCGCCAATATTCCTCTATTCTCTGTGCAAACTGTCTTGTCACAATAACAACAAAGTGCAAGTAGCAACTGGAATCAGGAGTGTACCTTCTACACTTCAGTATGTGCATATGTTATCATAGAACGACTAACGGCTCGCTCCGCTCGCCTCCCGCCGTGGGATTATTTACAGGACAAGAACAGGGAGCTGCAAGCCAATGGCCAAGTGGATCTGGGAAACACGTGGGAGAAAGTGTGGTGTGGTGTTGATGACAATGACGGTAAATACAATATACCGATATATACAATGTACCGGTTGAGGGTATATCTTGCGGGATACAATATATACATGGTAGAACAATCTATATCAGCTAGGCTTTATGAAAATGTTAAAGTATATTTGGTCAGAGTAACATTGTTATGTAATAATATATTACGTCCATGAAAGACAAATTTATTGAGGAGCTGCCTCGAGAACCACCGATGACACGCTGTCTCAGTAGTTGGTATGATGGCATGCTGTATCAGTATTTGATATGATGACATGCTGTATCGGTAGCTGGTATGATGACACACTGTCTCAGTAGTTGGTATGATGACATGCTGTATCAGTAGTTTAGATGATGACATGCTGTATCGGTACTTTCTTCTTTCTGTTAATCAGGACATTCTCCAGAAATTCCTAGAAGCCCAGATAATGAAAGCAATTTGGAGAGCCATGAAATGATAACAATGAGCTCAAGAGCAGAATCATATTAGGTCCAGTAGCAAATGAAGGTATGCTGTGCGCAATGTACTAGCTTTCCATACAGAAGAAAATTCTGATTGAATGTTCAATCATAAGGCAATCAATATTCACTCTACTAAAACTGCTTTGTAAACTGACTAAAACAAGATTTATAGCACCCTGTGCAACTACAGTGTAACCCTGATAAATCGAATTCCTGGGGAACCAGCTTAATAATTTCCAAATTATGAAGTGATTTCGAGTTGGAGTTATGCTCCCTTGAAAATGTGCTATAAATAAGGGAATATAACTCCAAATTCCATAAAAGAGGAAGAAGAACTCCAATTTCTGCATTATTATACATGTATTTTGCTGTTTTTTTAACCAGATAACCGAACCATAATTAATTTACTACTTTCCATGATTAATTTCTTGATACTCAAGTTTATTAAAACATTAAATAATATGTGCCTAAACAAACAAAGACATGGTGCAGTCCCAATTCATCATCCAAATCATGCAGTAGGTGGGCTTAGGCCTACTCTTGCAATTATCCATACAACATGCATACATATTGAATTGAAATTGCATTAGAGCTGTGCATGATGTGTAGACCAAGGCCTACTCTTACAATTATTCATTCAACAAGCATACACATTGAATTGGAATTGTATTTGGAGCTGTGCATGTGTTATGTTTGTGCTGTAAACAACAAACATTTTAAATTCATATAAATACCAATTCTCAGATGGAATACATATTTGTGTAGTGTAATGCAATTGTGATTTCATTGATAAGAACATCACCAGGCCGGCATCCTATTGAAATCAATGTGTATTGTTTTGATTCAACGGTGACATGTCATGATGAATGCATACCTCACTGTCAGCCTCACCTGTCACTCTCCATTCCATACCTGAACCTTCTAGGACTGTGTACAAAAAATAGCTAGCCTGATTGCTGTGATTGGCATCTTGCCAGGGTTCAAGCAACATTATGATATGATTACGGACATCATAAACCAAGGCTATGAACAATGACATCTGTTAATTACATTACAATCTATCAAACAGCTAATCTAATACTGTCGACGACTTCAAATCAACTTCAATCACTAAAATAAGGAAATCAGTCACACTTTCAATACGACACTAGATATGATTGATAACACTAGATAACACTAGATATGATTGGGACATCATACATGTATACCAAGGATATGAACAATGACATTTGTTAATTACATTACATATCTATCAAGCAGCTAATCTGATACTGTCAGCGACTTCAAATCAACTTCAATTACTAAAATAAGGAAATCAGCGACCCTTTCAATGCGTCTACTGGTAGTATATAATATATCAACATTCCCGATTTTGCACTCGATCTGATGAGTAATCAATTGTATACAATCTAATTAGGCTCTGTCTGGGACTGATGCAATTCATTCTACATATACCAGGGAATTAGATGAATGGGTGATCGACATTAGTGGTATACCTACACTGTAATATATATGCATGTGATGCATGAGGAGATCTATGCGGCATATGATAACATCTAGATGGCTAATGAAGGCATCATCTACATCTATGTGGCAAATGAAGACAGTTATGTGGCAAATGAAGACATCTAAGTGGCAAATGAAGACATATAAGTGGCAAATGAAGAAATTTATGTGGTGCATGAATGCAAATGAAGGCATCTATGCCGTGCATGTAGACATCTGTGTGGTGCATGAAGGCATCATTATATGTGAAGCTTAAAGATATAATATGTGGTGCAGGCAGACATACACATGCATCTCGTGCATGAAGGGATCTATTTGGTGAAGGAAGAAATCTATGCGACGCATGATGGCATCTATGTGATGCATGAAGACATCACCATGTGGTGAATGAACAAATCTATTCTGTGTATGAAAACATCTTTATGATTTATGAAGACATCTATGTAGTGCATGTAGTGCATGAACAAATTGATTTGGTGCAAGTAGTTGAATATTTAGAGTTCTGGCCCACCCACAAAAATCGGGGTTAAAATATAGGATTGTGTGAACAACTTTCTAAAATTGTTCCCGAGAAAAAGTTTCTCTAAAAATCGGGCAACTTTCAAAAATTGTTCCCGAAAACAAATGTTCTCGAAAATTGGACAAATCGCTCCAGAGAACAATTTTAGGGTTAAGGATAACTTTTTCCTATAATAAAAGGGAAAGAGTCAATTTAAAAACAAGTTTTTCCCTAGCGAGTACAATTTGCGCTGGCTGTTTTATATATACCTACCTTCAACCCAAGGTATATAATAAATAGCGAGTAAAGATTTGCACTCATAGACCCCAGAATGTTCCACCATGAAACAAATTGGGGTCAATGAGTGCAAAAGGTCAATGACCCTAAATTGTTTCCAGGTCAATATCTAGGACATTGACCTTGGGTTAAAGAAAACATTTTTCCTATAGTGAAAGGGAAATTGTACAAATAGCAAGCATGACCCGCATGACATGTGTGGAGGCCGTGTGCATTACCAGCTCGTACAATTTATAGTAAAAATGAAGTTATTGGTTTGGTTTCCATAGATGACAAATTTTTGCTCCTGTTTTGGACAGGTGTAAGACTTCGCTTAGTTGGCTGGCCTTGGGTTGAAGATAACTTTTTCCTATAATAAATACTGAAATGGACTTTGCTCTCTTTGTTAGGAGTGGATGCGAAGGGCATTTACTTCTTTCACTGCTTGCAGCAACTTGCAGTATTAGTGGCCTACTGAAGCAATAATGGCAATACAAGTAGCACAAGACTTCTCTGGCGAGGCCTCCAAAACTTTGGTAGGAAATTTGTTTAGTCCCTTGGAGATGTACAGCAATGGTCGAAGAAGATGAGTAGATATAAATACACTATATATAAATTCAAGCATGTATCTACTCTGGCAGGAACACAAAGACTGAAGTGCATACTTCAGACTGAAGTTGTCATACGGAAATATGACAACATTACTATGCATGGCAGCATGGTAGCTGGCCCATTAAGGGCTTAATTGTCAGTAATGCATAGTGTTCGTATATATGGAATGCGTTGCAATGCAATAAACCTAAATTAAGTAGGTAAGTATATAATGTTATTGCAATGCCACTGGATGGTGCAGCATCCCTATATTCTCAACAAGAGGTAACTTGGATCTTGGATAGATAATAGAAGGCAGCTGTCTACATCTGCAGGATGCACCTGCAGCCAGCATATAAGTTGCCCCTATTATCTTAGGAAGTTATCTGTCCTCTTCTAGTCTGGGTGGCATGTTTCTTCACTAGGTGCAGCTGGAAGGCCGGCCGTGGTCTACACAATCAAGATGCAAGAATGTGCATCCATAACTACACAATGGCAACCAAACCATACAATGCCGTCAAGGACCTGAAGGTCGTTGCTAGACAGCAAGATTTAACAGGATACTCGCGTCTAACGAAGGGTGAATTACTTCACCGACTATCGATCGATGATGTCCCTAAATTTAACATCACACACAAGAACCTAAAATCCTTAGCCAAACAACGATTGATGAAGAACTACTCTCGATTAGCTAAAATTGAGTTGCTATATCTTCTACTTAGCGGGAAGGGTAGACCTAATAAGGGGGGCTATCGCTGATGTTTTAGATTTGATGTTATCAAGGCTTATTCTATACATGAAAAGCCAAGGTTTTCCTGTGGCAGAGAAAAAACAACCCAGCAAAAGGTTGGCATATTCACCTACTGGGTAACTAAGAACATACAACCAAAAGCTGGCACTCCATTCTTACAGTCGGTCGAGACAGAGGTTTTAAAGACCTGTCAACCTAAGATTAGCAAATAAATAGAAAAGAAGGTAGCTGCTAAAGGTTCGTTTAAAACCTATGAGATCCCGGGCCTACCTAAGCATGGACCGGAGACATTTATGGTACTAGCGAAACTGCGAATTTAAAAGCATTTAGGAAAAATGTCTTCGAGTCTGGTATCAAAATCAAGCTGTACCTCTCCTGTGAGATGGAAAAAACTGATATAAAAATGGGAGAGACAATCGCAGAGACGCTACGCTTTCCATCGGACATGAACATAATCCTAGAATCTACCAACGCATCGGAAGTTTACGACTAGATGTCACAACACGTATTTGAGAACTACTCTGCACTTAATGCGAGGGGGAGTAATTAGATATTTCGATTCGTAGTAAGGTTGGACATCAACATAGACAAATGCCAACCATTAGGCAGTTCATCATACATAGACCTTCCATCAAAGCTAAAGCTAAAGAAAGCGATTGTGAACCCTAAAAACAATCACGACAACGAATATTTTAAGTGGGCTGAAATGACTGCATTGTTCCCCGCTGATGATCACACCGATCGAATATCCAATTAAAGGGAAAACTTTACAAAACTGTGCTGAGACAGGGTAAACTTTCCATTCTCATGGAAAGACATAGGCGCTTTTGAAAAAGCAAACCCCCACATAGCGGTGAATATCCTTGGTTATGCGAATGATGGTTAGACAGATGGTAAGAACGGTACCGTATACCCTCTACGTCTAAGCAAGAAATGGGGAGAAGTGGTAAACCTACTGCTGCTCTCTGATGATGAGAACAAGCATTACTGCTGGATATGGAACATGAGAAGACTGCAAGTTCGCAGGTGGACAACCACAATGGTTCAAAACATTTTGAACTGCATGAACCTGTTTTGGTAAGAGAAGTCACTAAAAAAGCACAAGGTGTGGTGTTTGGAAAACAATGGTGCTGCGATCGAATTTCCAGGCCCCGACAAGAAAATCATGTTTAGGAAATTTAATCATCAGATGCGAGTTCCATTTGTGATATACATTTGTGATTCCATTTGTGATATACCCGGTCAGAATTATATGAACAAGTACCAGCGGCACGAACCGATCGGGTTTTGCTTCTATATTGTTAGCGTATTGGGTGATTGCGAACTAGTAACATACACTAAACAGTCTGAAGACGAAGACGTGGCTAAGATTTTTGTGGAACATGCAGAAGAGGCCATATATGCTCTATACAGCAAGCACAAATTTCCAAAATGTATGATGTTAATGTCTAGCGACAAAGTGTTATTTGATGCATCGGTGAATTGTCAAATTTGTGATCAGGAATTAGGTAAATACAAGGTTCGGGATCATGGTCATCTAACGGGTGACTATCAAGGTGCAGCCCACATTGACTGCAACTTGCACTGCAAGATCCCAATATTTTACCTGATATTCTTTCACAACTTGGCAGGCTATGATGCCCATCTCTTTGTGAAGAACTTGGGTGCCGACGAGGGTAAATGCATTCCTAATAACATAAAAAGTACATTTCGTTCTCCAAACAGTTCTTAGTGAACACGTTCATTTGGGAATCCAAAGAAGATAAAGTTGAGCGCTATATGCTGTTCTTGGAAAACTACAAATTTATGGGATCATCATTGGCAAAGTTAGTCGCGAACCTCCAGCAAAAGGACTTTAAACACTTGGGGAAACATTTCCAAGGAAAGCAGCTAGATCTCTTGCTTAGGAAAGGAGTCTCCCCATACGACTACTTTAACGACTTGTCCAGAATATACAAAACTCGTTTACCACTGAAGGAGGCATTTCATTTAACTCTGACCGCAGAAGGAATATCTGATGAAGACAACCACCACTCGCAAACCATCTGGGAAGAGTTTGGTATGAAGATGATCAGAGATTATCACGATCTCTACATGAAGGCGGATGTCTTGCAGCTGACGGAAGTCTTTGAACAGTTTAGAGACGTGTGCTGCATGGAATACGGACTTGATCCTGCCCAGTACTTTACAACTCCATGAGATGCTATACTGAAAACTACTAGAGAAGAATATGATCCAATTACCGATATCGACATGCTGTTGTTTTTTGAAAAAGGTATTCGAGGTGGTGTAAGTATGATCAGCCGCCGGTATGTCGAGGCTAATAACAAGTACATGGACCAACATGCCCTGAAAAAGTCGTCAAACTTTACCACATATCTTGATGCCAACAACCTCTACAGATGGGCGATGATCCAACTGTTACCGGTGACAGATTTTCAGTGGATGACTGACCAGCAATTACAGAGTTGGGAAAACATTCCCGTAAATACTGGAAGTCGACCTCGAATACACGGGGGATCTCCATGACTTACACAATGACTATTCGCTGGTACCGGAAAGGAAAATTGCTGAAAAATGTGAAAAGCTTATCACAAACTTGCAGGATAAAAAAACTATGTTCTGCATTACACTGCCCTAAGGCAACACTTGGCCCTAGGCCTGAAGCTGATGTGAGTCCATCGAGGGATCACGTTCAAGGAGAGTGATAAGCTAAAGGATTAAATCGACAAAACACTCGGTTAAGAGCAGCAGCTACCATTGATTTTCAAACAGACTTCTTTAAGCTGATGAAAAATTCTGTGTTTGGAAAGACTATGGAGAACATCCGCAACAGAGGTGCTATCGAGCTGGTATCGGATCTGGAAACAGCAAGAAACCTAATTGCGAAGCCCAACTACAAAGACCAACCAACATTTTTCAAAGACCTCACAGCGGTGCATAAGGGTTTGACTAGACTATTCTTTAACAATCCAGTGTACCTTAGGATGTCCATCTTGGAGATCAGCAAAATGCTGATGTATGATTTTCACTACCACTTTATCAAGAAGAAGTATGGTGATAGGGCACAGTTATTGTTTGTGGACACTGACAGCCTGATGAACTCGTCAGCCTGATGACTTTTACCAGGACATAGCCCCTCATGCACATGAGAATTTTGACACCAGCAATTATCCATCTGACCATCCATCGGGTATCGTGACCGGTGTAAACAAAAAGAAAGTAGGTATGTTCAAAGATGAAGCTGGTGGCAAGCAAATCGTTAAATTTGTAAGTTCTCGAGGTAAGCTGTACTCGTACAAACTCGACAATGGGGAGGAGGGAAAAAAGTGTAAGGGTATCAACAAGGTGGTGATGGAGAAGCGGATCACAACCGAAGATTACGAGATATGTTTGTGGGATCGGGAAGATCAGCACCGAACCATGAAGGTTCTCTGGAGTCGGAACATGATATGTTAGCTGAAAAGATCATCAAGGTAGCTATCTTGGATGGATGACAAGCGTGTCATACAGGAAGATGAGACTAGCGCACTCTCCGATGGATATAACGGATCTAACAAGTTGGACTAGCATAAACCCAAAAATGATACTATTAGCGCAGCTAATCTTAGACTCATTGGCAAGAAAAATCTGACAAAACTCCCGGGAGAAAAACTTTGTCGATATTTGGGAAAGGATTGTCCACGGTTGGAGATGAGTTATAATAAACAATGAACGATATGATGCCACAAGCTTCGTTACTTGGTAGCATAAGTAACACATCAACGGAATACGCTAACACAGTGAAGAGTGCTGGGCAACTGTTATTGCTCTTGTTGTACGGTTTTCTAAAGCTAAAGAAGCGTGTGGCTAACAACGAGTCTGTGGTACAGGGCATGGAATATAAATTAAACAAGTTAAGAAGAACAACCGGACTATAATGTGGGATATAAAACTCCAGAGTGTTACATCATACCATAAATATGATAAGTGTAACCAACGTATTGCTCCCGAACATTTCGCTGTCCAACTTACAACTAATGGAAGCCGTGGAAAAGCAAAACATCTCCCGTTTTAAACGTGTTTATATGAGAGACTCATTAACAGCAAAGCCCCGGGCGAGAGAGTGAGGGATTCTAAATTTGGACGGACCTCCCGGTGGTGGTACGCACTGGACAGTGTGGTATAAAGACATGCAGAAAAAATCTACTTTGCTAGCTTTGGGCTAGGCCCACCAACAGAAATGTTATCATATCTTAACACGGGTATTCGCGAAAACACCAGACAGGTGCAGCCCAGGGCCCAGGTCTTTTGCGGGTACATGTGTTTGTACGTGTTAAAAAGATTGTCGGAAAGTAAAAACCTGCAAGACATTGTAAATATCATGTATTAATAAATTTCGGTATACAAATTTGGTGGCGAATCTGAACCAGATCTGGAGAAAAAATAGATGCTATGCAGCTGAGATTGGATACCTTGAACTGAAAGATACAAGAGAAGATAGACAAACTCAAAGAAGCGGAATGGTTTATTACAGTTTTTTCGTTGTGCCTATTTTCCTTGTTCTTATGTTGAATGGCTTTATTAATATCTTCAATAACGTACCATCCTATTGGCAGTCAAACCGTGCCAGTTCGTTCCACTATTGGGTGAGTACTTCAAGAGTTACGTTCTGCATCGCTGTTGAAAATGAGTAGTAAGTCTCCAAGTTCACCAATGCCATCTCATAGGACTTACTGTTTTCCAATTCTATTGGAGAGTCAAACTTACTTCTTGGTAACAAAACCAGTCTTGTTATCACTCACGGTAGACTGGTAGAATTTTAATTGTTGTATTGTCAGCGATTTGTTGGAGTAAAGCATACATCATGTTTATTACGGTAGAAAAATTCATCCAACCCGCTTTTATACCTACCGTTGCATTTGTTGCTAGACAAGTCTATCATTATGAATCCGTGCGGTTGCTCCCAAGTGTCAGCGCACAATCGCTTAAATTCTTCCTTGCGTGATCCTTGCATATATGGTTAACGTTTTTTGTATCCTGTGGAAACAAACAAAAGGGACAATGCTCTAAGTCCTGGAATGAACTTAAGCAACTTGATCGATGGCTCGGGTCAAGCGATAGCTATCCAAGATCTAGCGAGGAGGTTAAACGGGTCGAGCTTGAAAGTTGTCTAAATTTGTTATGCCTACGTGTATACAAAATGTTTATGTATATTAAATACTATGAATACACTAAATATCACCGACCCCATACTGCAGGACAAAAGCATCGAAAGCGATGAAATAAACGAATCACGGGGACTAACCTAAACAACCCCGGGGAAATAAGGATCAACATCGAAACTCAAGATATTTTTACGCATCCAAGTGAAAGCTATCTAATGGTAGAAGGTAAACTAGTAAAAAACGCTGATTGTGCAGTGTACGCTGACGCCAATGCAGTTTACACTCATTAACAACACTATAATGTATCTGTTCCACAGCGTTAGGTATGTGCTGCCACGAAAACAAATCAAGTTGGTAAATTATCCAAGCCACCACTATTCTACGCATGCTGAAATATCCCGATGATTTCCAAAAAAGCCAGGGTCTTAGCCAACTATGGTTTAAAGATACAGCACTTACTGCAGTTATAGCTGACAATATAGGATTTGCCACTAGGCAAAAATACATCGCACAGCTTTCCAATCCCAAGGGTACTTTTAGCATTAAAATGCCCCTAAAACATGTATTCGAATTCACCGAAGACAATGAGAAAGTGGTTTACGACTTTAAACACACGCTAACGCCAATGAGAGATTCCAATGACAGTGCAATCGTTAGACACACCGCTGCAGACGCTGGTAAGTTTACCTTAAGCAAAGTCTCGCAGTTCATACCTCACAAGGTACCCGCTGATGCTGAAAAGTTCCAGTTGCATAAAACTATTAGCCAGCAAACATTGTTTTTGCATGAGACAATGCGATACAATCGTGGTACCCCAAACAACAAACTTTACATGGAGATTGGGTGTTAAGTCTTCAGCAGAAAAGCCGCGGTACATAATCGTAGGTTTCCAAACTGGTAACACGGTAATCAAGAACAAAACCCAGTGATATTCGATAACGTTGGGGTTAAAAACATTCATGTCATGCTAAACTCTGCAAGATATATCCAGCGGTAGACTATACCGTGTCTTTTACCAAAATGCAATACAGTAGATTGTACGGCGATGCCACTGTGTTTAAGTCCAAGTACAATAGCACAGGCGAGCTGGTGAGCAACCCGGGCATTAATCCCTCTGACTATTAAAACCTTTTCCCCTTGTTCGTTATCGACGTAAGCAAGCAAAACGAACGACTGAAGAACAGCGTTACCGATATCCAAGTAAAAGCACAGTTCGATGCTAACGTTCCCGCTAATGCAGAAGCTTATGCAGTAGTCCTATTTGATAGAGTGCTAAAATTTCAGTTCGATGGAACAAAAATGTCCGTTCTATCTTAAATTGTACTTTTCTATGTCCTAAGACATACAAAAGATACAAAAGGAGATTTACTGTTTACTCCACATAATATCATGATATTCATGTCCAGAACCATTCTCCATTTCTTTTTATCATCGTAAACAAATATTCGGTCCGGTATGCAATTCTGGCTAGATGCTCGGGCATGTACACTTTTAGCTCGAGGTCATTGTCCAAATCCTTGATGTTAATGATGTAATAATTATATTTAGACTTTTTAGAGTCGACATCAATAACTTGATAGGTTCTTCGCTTTTCTGGGTCTCTTAGCTTGGTTATTGCGGATCCGGTGTTAGCTCAAAATTCTATTCCGTTAACAGTGATAATAGGTTTATTAGCAGTTGCCATTTTTTATTTATTAAAGGGAAAACATTATTTCATCAACAAAGTTGTTATGTCGTCGTCTGTTAATGTTTTGTAATAGGTTCCCCACATATACAAAGTGCTATTATTATAATACGCTCCTTGTCTATTGGCCAGTCGTACGAGTACTACTTGTCTACTGGCCAGTCGCACGAGTACTCCTTGTCTATTGGCCAGTCGTACGAGTACTCGCTTTTGCAAATCATCGAGATTGTGAGTGTGTTTTCTACACATTTGGTTACAAAATGTTCCATATTTAAAACTTAGGATTTTACTGTACTGTCAAGTGCAGAGTATCCTATCCAATTTCCACTACTCATTGCATTTATTGCAAGAAAAAGTTATCTTTAACCCAAGGCCAGTCAACTAAGCAAAGTCTTATACCTGTCCAAAACAGGAGTAAAAAATTTGTTATGTATAGCAAACAAGCAAATAACTACATTTTTACTATAAATTGTGTGAGCTGCTAATGCACACGTCTCCGGACATGTCGTGTGGGTTGTGCTTGCTATTTGTGCAATTTCCCTTTTATTATAGGATAAAAGTTGTCTTTAACCCAAGGTCAATGTCCTAAATATTGACCTGGAAACAATTTGGGGTCATTGACCTTTTGCACTCATTAACCCCAATTTGTTTCACGGTGAAACATTTTGGGGTCAATGAGTGCAAATCTGTACTCGCTATTTATTATATACCTTGGGTTAAAGGTTGGTATATATAAAACAGCTGGTGCAAATCGTACTCGCTAGGGAAAAAGTTATCTCTAAATTGACTCTTTCTCTTTTATTACAGGAAAAAGTTAACTTTAACCCTAAGATTGTTCTCTGGAGCGATTTCTCCAATTTTTGAGAAAATTTGTTTTCAGGAACAATTTTGGAAACTTGCCTGAAAAATCTTAGATTTGGACTTCGACTTTGGTGGGTGAGCCAGAACTCTCATTATTCACCTACTGTTGCATGAAGATATCTGTTTGGTATACATGAGAGTAGTACAAGTTTGGGCTGATGGCTCCCGGTTGACCTTTCGCTGACCACTTTTTTCTTCACTGGTTGGTATGTTGTTACATCGTCTGCATACTTTACGCTAGTACCAACTGTCGGGTGGTATGGTAGTACCAACTGTAGGCTTTACGGTAGTACCAACTGTAGGCTAAATGTTCTTAGCACACTCCACCAATGCCATAATTAGATCTTTCATTGCTTGGTGAATTGTTAGCTTCTGTAAGTGAATGTTGGCATTACTGAGAGCAACTATTATTGGAGCATTTCTTCTAACGCGTTCAGAAACCATTTCAAAGATGTGGTAGAGGAAAGGAGTATATTTATAGATTCTCCCTCTTTTTTTTGTAGAATGAATGGACATGCACTCTCGCTGTAGTATATCAAAGTGAACTTTCGACAAACGAACATAAGCTAATATATCTTTGTCGATCCGTTTCATAATTTAATAGTCTGTAGCTTTGTAGGCTACTAAAGGATTGGTTTCTGTTGGAGGGAAGTTTGCGAGGAGACGAACTCTTTCATCCGTTGTCTGTTTAAGAGATATTAACAAACTCGAGTACGGTTCTTTTGTCGCGTCAGCATAGACCTCCTGTAAGAGTTTTGTCCTTCCCGGATATATTTGCTTCGCTAAGTTTGTTATTGAGGATCCGTCTCTTGGGTTTTTGAAAAGAAATATGTAATGACTATTTAGGGAGATTGTACGTGTTTCTTTTTTGAATAGATTTTGCACGACAAACAAAACACTAATGTTGTAATGATGACTATACTTTGTGTAGAGAGTGTTGACCTCTTCTTTACCACCAACTTAATCCACGAGATCATCTATAATCAACCATCGATTCTGTCCATCGAGTGTCAAGTCGTTGTGAATGTCAATCATTCCTTGGTGAAAACGAACATCCTCTATATCATCAAATACTTTTTGCCACACTCCGTAACAGTATATTATTCCCACAGAGGGAGGATTAGCTATTTCAGAAGCTTGTTTGATCTGGCAAAATGGAAGTTGCGTTTTCCCAGAACCAGTTGGTCCAGCTATAAGAGTGGTGAATGAGAAGTTAAGCGTGCATCAACTGTTGGGTTGGATCGATCCATTCCGTAATGTCATAGGTTCGACCTTTATTGAAGACAGTGAATGTAGAAGTGTTCCTAGATAGTGAAAAGGAGTCATTATGTAGCACCTCTGAAGTCAACTTGACACAATCACCGTGAAAACAATGTCGATTGTTGAAGTTATTTAGGGCAATAGGGAGTGTTACTAACGCCATAAATCTCCCACCCAAAGCCGCTGCAATTAATTTCCAACGAGCATTGTGCTGTCTAAGCGTGTTCTTCTTACCAGAATAGCATCACACAACACTCCTCCAGCATCAAAAGATCTTTTACCAGCAATCAATAAGTCTCCGGGTGGACTATCAACTTCATCATCGCGAACAATTTCTTTGCCAATGGGAGTGCTAACATCATCCGATTTGACACAACTGTATGTCTCTGACCACACCTTTGTGCCCTCTTCAGACACCAACAAGTTGTCACTCGAACGCACTGATACCACACCAGAAAGTAACATGTCGTCGCATGGATGCGATAATATTGCGCCAAAGGAACTGTCCAAATATTTTGTGTCACCACAAAGAAATGGAGACAGTTCTGTCATTTCCGTACCATTTGTCAATACCAAAATTTTCTCC
>JAOQGN010343981.1:0-13916 GCA_027564295.1 Himantozoum antarcticum
AACAGGGTAAATTAATATAAATTAAAAAAAGCCGAGATAAAAGTGGATAAAATAAAAAAAAGGAACATTTAGCATTAAAAGCGGAATCCGGAATTTGAGCAGGAAAAAGGGAACAATTCCAGCTATACCGGGACGGTTGGCAACCCTTCAAATCTTCAAACATCTGGCAATCTTCAAACTCGGCTTCTGCCATGTTTGCAAGTAGAATTGAATAAACATTGGTTGCTGATATTATTTTTAACACGTGGTTCCATAACAAACATATTGAGTCATAAAATGTATCGTATTGTAGCTTACTTGGCAAGTTGTTTGAAAATATATGAACAAATTTTGGTAAGAAGTTGCGAGTGAAATTTTGTACAATTTTATATATAAATTTTTAATTCGTTTTAATTATAAATTTTAATTATAAACATAAATTATATATATAAATTACTTTAATAACAAAATCGTTGGTATTCCTTATTGCTCCTTTATTATTTGATCTTATTACATTGACTTATACATAATAAATTTCCCATAGTCTTATCATATCATATTTAACATATGGTAGTAGTAAGTATTATTTCATCCACTGTCTTTGATATCACTAATTAATACTATAAACAGGTTGTCACAAGCACAGCTAACTCAGAAGCTATTCAAATACAAGATATTAAACTATATTAACTTAACTTGTAATCAGTATTCATAAATATTATAGCCTCAGGCAACCATCACTATATTCCATTGAGGATCTTGAGAGGGACGCGTCTTAAAAATTTCTTGATAATCAGTGGCAGAGATATTTGATAATGTCACTAGACATTCTGGACTAAATCATTGCTGTCACTCACAATCAGCCAAAGTCAAGTTATGATAATTGAAGTTTAATCATCAGAAATCTGAAGGAGGCTGTAATAGCTCTTCAATTTGTTCTCCACTAAGGCTTCACAGCATCGTATCGGCAGCTGAAGCTCATCTCATCATACCTCTGGCAGCAAAGTCAATATAAAACACTTCATATTAATTTGATTAGTATGATCAACTACGTAGTTATAAAATTAGTTTTCAAATACAATTTCATGCTTATAACAATTTTACAGCTATTAAAACTTCAACTAACACTGATGATAATAATTTGTTGCGTAATTGATGTAATTATAATTTATGTGTGATAACTGACTTTCTAAACTAAATAATTAGGTTGGTAATCCACTATTAATTAAATAATTACGTCTATTTTGTTATGCAGCACTTGAAATAATCTATAGTTTTAATACATGGAATTAATATGTTAATGGTTGAAAATATACAAATACTTTAATTTTGTTTTATGCTTATCAACAATTGGAACAAAAAAAGGAAAATGAAAAAAGTATATATGAGGCTCATGTGCGCAATAGCACTGCAGCTGGTGCTAGTCGTGTCGCCCGAGTCTGAAGAGGTGGAAGTTATAGTTAAACAGCCTCAATGGTTAGTTTTTACATACCAAATAATTTCTCACAGAAATGTTATCTGTGATTATGCAATGAAAGATATTACAGTAATTGTTGTCAGGATCAGGCTTGCTCTGTGGAGGAAGGGCTCTATCACGCCCCAACATGGATTTAGTCTGCCACAGGCTACGGTAACTGTATATGGCTGTATGTATGTATAGTAAAATTGCTGACACATATCATTTATTGAAATAATTAAGCAATTCATAGACTTCTATAAACAATGTATGACAAATCAGTTTATTAAAATAATATGATGTCTATAAAGATCTATAATGATCTACTAGGATTACACAATAATTTGTCGTAATCAAAATGGTGTATATCAAATTTTAAGTTGAGACATCTGTGATTGAGACAGATGTGCAGTATTATATTTTGTTATGTGATAGAGTCTTGTGTAAAGTTGAAACAACAAGGATTGTACTGAGAAAATGTTTGCCATATTGAGTTGTATAGACTGCAGGAATGCCAGGAAATTCAGGCTTGGTCTTCAAAATAAGTAACTTTGACCAGCTTAGCTGTATATAAAAATGTGCATACCATTATTAGGAAAAGTCACAAAGACAAAGGTAATGTTTTGGCAGATGTGAATTACAATATTGTGCTTTTTTAAATCGTAATGTGTTGCGTATATTGAACAACGATATTTGAATTATAATCATATCTGAACTATTATAAACTTACTATTCTGTGCTTACCCTACTGGAAGATATTATTGGCTGGAATTAATTTTAGCTAATTTCGCCAATGGAAAATGCGCCAAAAATTAATTCCGCTAATATTTAATTCCTTCACAATTTTAAGAGGCTTAGTAGTAAAATTTAACGGTTTTATATAGAAAATAACACTTTGTCTGATTTTAAATTTCGCTAATTCAAAATTCGCCAAAAATAAAGTCCGCTAATTCAGGTTTATGCTGAGGATTCGCCAAAATTAAGTCCGCTAATCATTTCTTCCAGTAGGGTATTCTAAACTGCAACTTTTACTAGTAGAGCCCAGTACAAAACGTCTCAGTAATCAAAGAAAAATGGGTAATCTGAAAATTCCACGGCACATCTGATTGTAAAAACAGCACATAAAGAAATTAGAAAATAATACAAACAAACAGAAAAGGAACATTATGCTGACACAAACTTACCTACCGCACAGCTAAATAACAAAGACGTACAAATAATATATTCAACCAATATCAGCAAATAAAGATAGAAATATACGACGACAAAAACAATGTGATTAAATTATAATTATTATAAACTGAACATACATGTGCATAGCAATTAGCATAAAAGTATCAAGCAAGTTTGCTGGTGTAGCAAGCCTGCTGGAGCTTGTTGGTGTAGCAAGCCTGCTGGAGCTTGCTGGCGAAGAACATTATTTCCAGGCTGGTTGTAGCCCTAGTCTTGGTATCTGTCACAAATTAAATGGTATAATAAGATTTTGCATCTAGAATTCTTATACATGTTAATATGAATTAACTAGAAATTTGCATTATACATGTCTATTGTGACTAGCATATTAACATAATTAGTAGTGTTAACCTATATCTATTATTTGTTGACCAAAATCATTATTAGAAATTAAGAAGTAGTAAAATACACAGTGAAGTGAACACCAACAAATACATCCTTTATTTGCTTCACCACAATATATATGAATCAAATAGATATTGTGGGATATTGCTGAGTGGTGTTTATTGCTACTTATTACATTTGAGTGGCGCCTTTGTTCACTGCATTCAAATATAATTTGCCCCAAGACATTTTGACAGTTTTTCTAACCGACTTTGTACCACCAAGCAGATTTGTTGTGGGTGATACACAGCATTACCTAGTAACTGATCTTGGACACCAAATCTCTATAGATACTAATTACATTATTTGTTTGTTTAGTGATTAAACATTTATTGTAACTGATGGTACTTTTCATACAGTAGAAAGTATTGTTTTTTTGCGTGTAGCAGGATTAGCTATGCTGAAGGATGCAGAATACAGCAGCGCTAAAAGAATTGAATGACAATACAGTTTGGTGATGAAATTTACCAACAATGAACTAACAAAATCCTTAAATATAGAAACTTCCATTTTTACATGTGGACAACCATCATGATGCATAATAACAATAATTGGATTGCAGCTACCCAGGCGATAGTTATTGCCCAACCATTGTTATTGATAATCCAATCGTCCAGCTAATCTCCCGCTGCTCATCATCATATACTGATTGCATTGCACAATGTATCTCCCACTGCACACCGTTAGATATTATTATTAATCCAATTGTCATCAAGGAAAAATCTTCTACAAAATGAAAACCTTCAGCTCAGCCTTAGCTACTAACGTACGTCCTTACCGTTAACTTTACTTCATGGCTATAATTAAAGTATAAACCCTTTCATCATAGCTAGAGTTTTCTTAACATGTCTACTGCTCATTGCTTATGATTATCTTTCTAGTGCCAGACCAGGTCGACCACCTAAACGGAGTATCTTCTTTGCCCCTAACGACTTACCCGACATATCTCCTAATAAACAGCTGAGGAAATCACTGACTGACTCCAACATATTCCAGTTTGAAGGTAAATATATTTCTGTTCAATAGTTATGCATTCCAGGTCAACTTGAATGCACAACTATTCCATACCACCAGTTATTTCTCTTCCAGACCACCAGTTATTTCTCTTCCATACCACCAGTTATTTCTCTTCCATACCACCAGTTATTTCTCTTCCATACCACCAGTTATTTCTGAATTAGCTTTGATATTTCTTTTAGTTTATTTGTGTTGGTTTTTAGACTGCATTGGCATCTTACTGTTGTAACATTTGCATTTGTATGTTTATAAGCTAATCAAAGCTAATTAAGCTAATCAAATAGGGCATAGCACTAATTATACTAATCCGCTGAGTGTGAGCTGACAACTCCCACTGAACCAGTCTATGACCCTTCGCTCATGGAATTTTACAACTAAGCAACACAAAAACACAATAACCAGTCAATGAGAACGCATTTTGCTGCATTAAATAATATAATCATTGTGTCCAACCAAATTTGCCTGGTCCTCAAAGCTGCGTTGTCCTGATGTTGATGTAGCTGCCAGAACAATCAGTGCAGTATTTTATGATTTGTATTCATATTTCGTATGTACATTTATCTGTGTCTTATATAAGAGAATTCTCTTGTTGTTGTGTTCCAGAGTTGAAACATATAAATGGGAATTCTGCTGGTTTACTTCCTTCACCTCCTGGTCCTTATCCACCTCTTCCCATGCCTGGGATGCCATTTGTATCTCCATACCAGATAAACCTGATGCATCAGGCAGCAGTGCAGATGGCATTGGCTAACCAACTGCAATCAAATATAGCCAAGTCTAAGGAATCAGTCCTCTCACATTCATCACCACGAAATCATATCATTAAGTCAGAGCAACTTGCTGGCCAATGCCATCAACAACCACCTGAAGTAACTTGTCACACCTCCAGATCACCTCCTGCTCTTGTCAGGACCACACATGCTACATCACCTACCAATGTCAACTTATCACAGTAAGTATGAATAAGGGGTACGTCTGACAGTAGCAGTGGTAGTTAGCAATATAGCGACAATATTTTGCTAGCACAAAACAAACAGTAAATGGTTTAACTTGTCCAGCTAATCTCCCGTTGCTCATCATCATCTACTGATGATGAGCACTGACAAGTCACTATTCACCACTGACAAGTCACGGACACTTCCTTATCCAAAATCTTCAGCTATATATTTTATGTCCTGCCAAGTTTGCCAAGTTCAGGTAATAGAAGCAGCAGTATATTTTATTGCCCATCACGAAGATATGTCGGTGGAATTGATAAATATATCACCAGCTACATTTAATAGTTGAACTTGTATTTTTTATTAAAAACGCCCCCAAATCCCAGTTATCAATAACAAGGTAGTTTTTTTTGGCTGGAGCCACCCACTGTATATTATACAATATAACCACCTTTAAAGTTGACATAAGGAAAGAGATATCAAATAATGAGCTGAAACCGTAGCCGATAGCCTTAGCAGTATCCAATATTCATGTCATATCAGAACAGGCTATTTGTCTTTAGGGTCTCACAAATTTTATTATCAATCTGTTAAAAGGTTTCTTTATCTCAATAAAAATTATCAAATCTTTATGTACATAACTATCATGTATCAAGAATACACAATATATTAAATTTACAAAAACCTATTTGTTTTATTATTACACAGATATGATGCGGGTCTCAGAAATGTGCCTCCCGGGTGAATCAGCAGTGTATACACAAAATTTAGCTTAACAAAGGGGACTCTTTTATAAATTATGAAAAAATTTATAAATCATTGAAAACTAAATTTTTCGTAACATTAAATTAGATCTGAAGTTTAATTTGATTCATGCAAATAGTTGAAAATAATTATTTTGAATTTAAATGATGTTATGTAATATATATATATTAAAAACTTTCGATACGGTTCCCCCAAAATTTCTTGTTCCACCGTAACTGTGTCTTTAAATGGAACCGATTCGCTATCAATAGTCAATAATGCATTGCTGTTGTCATTAGTTCAATTGATATGATGGTCTATTGTGTTACCAGGTGGTAACTACAGAACTTGGTAAGTAGTAACTGGTTCTGAGGCGTCACTGTGGCCACCCGTTCTGAAATGATAACTTTCGATGAAGTTGAAGAATTTTATTTAATCATATTCTTAGATAAAGGTAGACAATTCGGCGCCAGTAAGATGTATATATCTATGTAGCCGTTAATTGACAATCCCTGGCCACACTGATAAGGCCTAAACCTGTTAAACAGTATGTAGATGAGCAAGTTTCTTTGATGTGCCGACATGTTGTTTCACACGTAACTGGCCTAAGACGGTGGAATTTTGTTATTCAAATATGCTGGAAACTATTTGTCTAAGGTACCATTAGAAGGGCCATGATTTGGCAGATATAAATAACAATAATTACATCATAGTGTAGTCAAATGAAGAGATGCAATTCTAGGTTTGCTTGTTTGCTTGTTTGATTTATTTCATAAATGAATAAACTTGCAATACATTTAATTAAAAAAAAAAGATATGGGACCCACGGCTATAGCATTGGAGCTAGTCAAGATACGCTGCCTTATATGAGTCATAGCAAGCATGGCAGAGCACTGTCCAGAAGGTGGCAGTGTTTTAAGAGCCACATTGGCCAATATTGGTGGTGGTGGAACAATGATGTTGAATATAGAGAAAGTAGTTAAATTAAAATTACCTTGACTTCAGCCAAAGATTTTGTCCAGAAAGGTAATAACAAAATTCTTATCGTTATTGCTATGGAATTTGACTATTAAACTATTCTTGTTGCTTTTAGAGATTCTATAGTACGCAGAATAGAGTCAAAGCCATCCCTATTGCCCGATAACGGCCATATTAGTAAAGGTAATTATAAATTTTATAGATTCTTGAACTAATGTAATATCTAGGATATTCATTTCTCTTGCCAATACCGGACGGATGATGTGGTGACGTTTGTACAAACTGACAATAATTATGATAATTTATGAAATTAATTTCAAAAATATTTATCGCTGATTTAGAAGCGGAGCTTTTAGGGCTTAGATTTAGAGCTTTAATTCAAAATTAGAGTTAAATTTGGATGAAACGGTAATTAGCAGCACACCAAATGATGATGATTGGTTCGGTTTAGTGGAGAAACATACTAATACATCATATTTTCACAGTCCAACCATATTTTCTACAATATATTATTGTATTATTTATTATCATGATATTATTATTTATGGTATATAACTGGAGTACTTTTTCATTAATACTTTCACATCTAATTAGATCTTCTTTCCGCAATCGATTAGAATTAGAATTCTCAAATGACTGTAAGCGTAATTGTAACAATATGAAAAGATTTCTTACCTCATATTTTTAGTAAACACCATGTCTAGACCTCTATCACAGTCTCCTGCTAGTTATTACAGTGAAGATCTCAATGTAGATGATGAAACACACTCTGCTATTGAAGAAAATGTTCGATACACACACCACTCTGCAATGCCTACACCACCACCATCTTCACCACGAGAAATGAGGCCAGAAAATTCCATCAGAAACTCACCGAATGCGCATCATAGGAAATCATGTAGTAGTGGTAAGTTGTGTACAATATGAGATGGATTGTATTATTTTTTTTTATATTTCTATGTTTAATAAGTTAAGAATTTGAGAATCTGAATTAAGAATTAAGAAATTTGAGCCAACAAAAACTTTAAAGCGAAAAATAATCCAACTCATATATTGTGAACAGCATGAGTTGGGTTGTTTTATGTTTTTTTATATTTCTTTGTTTAATTCCATCAAGAATTTGAGCAAATAATTAATTGAAAGCGAAAAATATTGATGCGGCTCATGTGCGCAATAACAATGCGGCTAGTGGTGCAGCACGAGCCCGGCAAACTTTCTTACTTCCAAATTCTACCAAAACCTTTAGCTGTAATTTGAAGATTTTCACGGTGTTTCAATGGTTTGAATGTTAATTTTTAAGAGATTATGTTTTGGTCAGTGTATACAGTATATTGATTGTATGGATTGGTCCTTTTAAATATATGACACATCTAATAGGATACTTGGTTAAAGTAATAATTCTAATCTACGAAGTGTTGATATTTGGTATATAAATTTAATTTCTAACAAACTTTATACACTAATCATATTATAGAGATTGCTGTCCGTCTAGTTAGAAAATGACTGCATCATGTTGCTTACGTATATTTTTTGAGAGGGGCAAAGGAAACTAATGCCTGAGTGATCTCTCATTTTTGGCACTATCAGCTAAATCGCTGACGATGTCCAAAGGAACTCATAAAGCAACATCCTAAGCAGGCCAAGGCAGGGATAGCTTTGCACTCTTATCAGCTTTTCAGGACAGAAAGGGGTCCTCTATGTGCTTGTGGAATTGTTGCAACACACAGGAACTCTTTTGTTTTAGGTCCTGTTCTGAACAAAATCCCAGCAAATGCCATTTTGAAGGTTTGCTCAAGGCCTTTTGGCAGTATGAATTGGAACTCAAACCTCCAGCCAATTGGGACTCAAACCTCCATCCCTTAAATTGAAAGTGCTAGCCACGAATTCCAATTGCACCATCCTGACACTTTTGAAATCATATTATTATAATACTACAGTATTGATTTATTGATTTATTACATGTTATATTGCTGTATATGATATCATATTTCTATATGATAACATACTATATGATAGCATAATTGACACCGCTTATGTTATCATTATTATATGACAATTTATAGCATTATGATATTAGTATATGAGAATGGAAGTAATGTAACTTGATATCTGTTTCTTGTTATTTTAGAAGCAAGGAGATCAGTTTCTGATAGTCCTTTAAATAAGCAAAGCACATCTATAACAGAAGATGACCGAAGAAACCTAGACGATATATTATTGAGCATCAAGTCAGACATACGGTCATTTATTGACTCGGTTGTGCAGCACCAGGAAGATATTGTAGCTGATATAGGTAGGTAATAGCCCGGCATCTCATTAGTGAGGGTCCGGGTTCGATTCCCGTTGCGGTCAAAGATGTTTTTTTCTCTGCTAAGAATCCTTGGACAAGTCTTAACCCTAAAGTTGCCCCCTGTGTTCTGGTCAGCAGGTAAAATACTGGAGGTCTACAAGTAATATTCATATAATGCCTTCGGGCAAATTGGATACACTTGAAACAAAGAGAATAGCTCGTATAGATAGCTGTTACAGGCTAAATCAGTACATATACTATATACACACACACGCACGCACATAGTCATTGTATAGCAATAGTTGTCTGTCCTTGATATGAGAAGACAACTCTTGGTGTGAGAAATCAGTTGGAACAGCTTCAAACATTTCTGCATGCATTTTTACCAATATTCTATTCTAAACAATGGGAAAAACATAATATATCAATTTGTAAAATATGATGCAGTCCTTGCAGAGGTCACAATTGTCACAATGGCCACAATTGTCACAATAAACGGCCACAATTATCTCAACGGCCACAATTGTCACAATAAACGGTCACAATTGTCACAATATCTGCTGCCACAGTTGTCACAATAAACGGCCACAATTGTCACAATCTTTGGCAAATTGTGACAATACTGTGAACAGCTATAATTATAATATGCTTAGTTTAAACATTTATAAATGGAGGTGTCAAGGTCACAATTGTCACAATTAAAGAGCTGGCGAAATTGGTTTATTTTCGAAATGTAAGATCGATCTCCCACTCCTCCCCCAATTCAGACAAATAAAGACATCCACCCCACCTCAATTTTTGGTTTTTCTTGTGTATAGACTGAACGGAGGCTGAACCTTTCAAATATATGGGACTCTTCCCCACCCAGTTTGGGGTGTGTGGTGGCCGGTGGGTGTCAGAGTCATTAAAATAGGTGTCGCGCCTTGTTTTCACTTATTTAGACTAAATAAAAGTTGGAGATTTCAAAAATACGGTTTGCCCAACCTGCACCATGTTGGGCGGTTGGGCAAACCATATTGGGTTCCTACGGTTGGGTTCCTACCCGAGTGAGGTGGGTGGGGGAGGGTGTCAAAGTAATTAAAATAGGCATCGCGAGTTGGTTTTCGCATATTTAAATGAAATAAAAGTTGGAGATTTCAAATATATGGTTTCTCCAACCTGCACCCGTCTCCAACTGAGTGAGGTGGGTGGGGGTGGTGTCTGATTTATTAAAATAGGCTTAGCTCCTTGGTTTTCACATATTTAAGACTAAATAAAGGTTGGATATTTTAAAAATATGGCTTCCCTAACTCGCACCCCGTCCCCACCTACATCACTCGGATGGGAACGGGGTGCCGGTTGGGGAAACCATATTTTTGAAATTTCAGTCCTGGCAGTCCTGTCCCCACTCACCTCACTCGGTTAGGGATGGGCTGCGCGTTGGGGAAACCATATTTTTGAAATCCCCAGCATTTATTTATTCTAAATACACGAAAACCAAGGTGCGACGCCTTTTTTAATGACTCTTTGACACGTGCCCCGCCCACCTCCTCAGGTGGCGGCGGGATGCGAGTTAGTGAAATCATATCTTTGAAATCTCCCAAAATTGGTTTAGTCTAAATACCCGAAAACTAAGGCGCGACGGCTATTTTAATGACTCTGACACCCACCCCACCCAGGTGGGGGTGGGGTGTGGGTTGGGACCCATATCATTTAAATCTCCATCCTTCGTTTAGTCTAAATACGCAAAAGCCAAGGTATGACACCTACTTTAATGACTCCGACAGGATCGATTTTGCTTTTGAAAAGAAATAATATTGTTGCCAGCTCTTTAATTGTGACAATTGTAAACTTCGCATTCTCCATTTATTATAAAGGTCCAAACCAAGCGTATTATAATTTTAAAGTAACTTCACAATTGTCACAATTTGCCAAGAATTGTGACAATTGTGACTGTTTTTCGTGACCATTGCGACTGGGGACACTGACAACTGTGGCTATTGCGGCAATTGTGACGTCTCCATATGGCACACAATTAGGTGGGGTGGTAACATGACCCTGCCAGTAACAGTAACATCGTAGCTTGTTTGACTAATTGCTCTGCACATGATATTATTTGGTTTGCAATACCAAATAGACAATGCTACACTGGCTGATCTTTCCATAATAACAGCAAAGCAATTGCAAAAATTGTACCATTAAATTTACAATAGTTTCAGATATTCACTGTTTAAACATTGGCAATATTATTGAAAATACAAATACATAACTTTATTGTATTAACTATAAATTACGAACTGGTTGGTGGTTTTGAAAAAACATGATGTTGGTTAATATATCCTTGCATACAACTACAGAACCTGACACTGCTATTCCTAATGGTGGACGGCTATTTATAGTCCCTGGTAACTGAGAGATAGCCATATTTCAGGGACCCCATTATTATATATATTATTATTACAAAAAAATTACTATTAATCTTGCTATTAATTATTATTGTATTATTATTATTTTAATATAATTATAATTATTAATTATTAACAATATAATTATTAATTTAATAATAATTATCTTAGCTGTTCAATGAATTTGTGTTCTTACATGTAAATGATTTAATCATTTACTTCATTTGACATAATTTAATATAATAGAATTATGATGTAATATAATTAATGATCTCTAAAATATAATCTAACAATCCCAATGGTATTGGAAATGAAAACAGAATTATAAAATAATCATACTTTGATATTTATTTTACCTTACAAAATTATTAATTATTTGAAAATAACAATTTTATTTTTATTTAATATTAACTACTTTTCAGTGTAATTAGCAGACCTACCATTACAAAGTTGTCCCCTAGATAGACTCCGTACACAGCCCACTCTAATCCTACTATAAAATTAGCTACAGACAACGGCAGATTCATGGAGGCAGTGGAACGGCTGGATATCACATCTCCCTAAAATCAGTAATGATGATTTGCTGATCAGACATTGATTTACGTGGTTATCCAGCAGTGGAGCTGGTCGAGGGAACCCAGCTGTGCATTATTGGATATCATTGAGGAGAAAACCACGGGACAACACCTTCAGGTCACGAGCGAGACTCAACCCCACGCTAAGATAACCGGATTGGAATGCAATATACCACTCTACCATGCACACCTATAATTTCAAACCATAAGCCATAATATAATGGTTTATATGGTTTATAACTATGAACTATAAACTACAAACTTATAACTCAAACTATGAACCATATCTGAATATGCATATATGCATATATGCATATATGCATATATGTCTCATGAACCGTTAGATGATATTCAAACTACAAACTAGTTAAAAGAAAGTGAGGCACAACTGATGTACATTTATTGCTATACAGAAAACACTGCATTGCAAACCATGACCATATATTCAGGAGTTGTCCTCCTTTCTCTATAGAAAGTCGCTATATGGAAATGTATTATATTGTAAAAGGCGTATTGAAAACTGTAATTGTGTTATGGGAGTAGCGTACTACCACATCAGCAATTTCTGCAGCACTACGCTTATTGCTGGATTTTCACAGGATCAACAGAGCACAATTCCAAAAGGGAATACTTGTAATCCTGCATTGACCAAAACGTGATCTCAGATATGCAGACAATAGTTTGAGGGGGTAGTGGACAGCTCGTACCCATGTTTACACTTACCATAGCAGATAAAGGAGCTGCATAGGCTAACACTGATAACCCAGAGCACACCATTCCTAGTATATAGATGACTGTTTTGGTGTCCTCACTCATGTACATGTATATGTATGTGTACATGCAGGCAATAAATAGGAATGAATACAACAGCTGCTGATTCAACAACCTCTACAAACACAATAAAATATTATTAGCATTAGAAATGGTGTACATCTCATTGTATAGTAGACATCAGGGATCATGGCACCAGCACCTGTGAGGACACCTCATTGTATAGTAGACATCAGGGAGCATGGCACCAGCACCTGTGAGGACACCTCATTGTATAGTAGACATCAGGGAGCATGGCGCTAGCACCTGTGAGGACACCTCATTGTATAGTAGACATCAGGGAGCATGGCACCAGCACCTATGAGGACACCTCATTGTATAGTAGACATCAGGGAGCAGGGAGTATGGCACTAGTACCTGTGAGGACACCTCATTGTATAGTAGACATCAGGGAGCATCGCGCTAGCACCTGTGAGGACACCTCATTGTATAGTAGACATCAGGGAGCAGGGAGTATGGCGCTAGCACCTGTGAGGACACCTCATTGTATAGTAGACATCAGGGAGCAGGGAGTATGGCACTAGCACCTGTGAGGCTTTTGGCACAATTCCTGTAGCGCTAAAAAATCTCTCTTCTAAGAATCCTTGGGCAAGATTCGTAACTCTAAAGTTGCTCCCTGCATTCTGATCAGCGGGTGAAATACCTGAGGCCAGCTGGGTTTCCTTCGACTAGCTCAGTTATTGGATTACCGCAACAATACCGGACAAACCAAACCACAAATTTTGTTTCGTTTGTTTTAGTAATGTTTGAGTGTACTCCAATCGCTGGGCTAGTCGAGGGAAACCCACTTGACCATCAGTGTTTCACCTGCTGATCAGAACACCCGGAGCAACTTTTAGTCCATGATAATTAACAGTGTATGGCAGCAACAGCTGCTGCCGGCTTTGAAGTCAATAAAACACATGATTTCTAACTGGGCTCAAAGATGAGGGAGCTGCAATTCATTGCATGTCATAGAAAATCTCATCAACACAAAATATAGCCAAAGATATTTTAATCATTATGTGTTGTGGTCTGTGTTGTGGGGCTAAAGGCGAGTTTATACTAGGCCGATGGCCGATTTAGTCTCCAACTTCGTCTGACAAGTCAAATCGGGAGACGCAATTG
>JAOQGN010344092.1:0-13914 GCA_027564295.1 Himantozoum antarcticum
GGCTTTAAGAATGAGCTATGGCATAAATTACTTTTAGGTAGCTGATTGACTAAATTTAATCCAATTTCGGTGAAAAAAGTATTAAAATGTTCTGCTATTATTTGAGGGTCGGTGGTGATATTATTTTCCACTAAAAGATGTGAAGGCCAAGTGGATTGTCCACTTTGTCTTTTTAATATCCTATTTATAAAATGCCATTTTTCAATTTGGTTATTCCCACATTTGTCAAATTCTTTTTTGTAATATTCGTTTCTGGTGGTTTTTATTTTGTGAGTGACAAAGTTTCTAAAGGATCGATATTTTATTAAAAGTTTATCATTAAGCGGAGATTTCTTTGAACGATTATGCAGCTTTGTTCGTTGCCTAATTAAATTAAAGAGTTCTATTGTCATCCATGGCTTATGAAAATTATGCTTTGATGGTTTGGGCTTTTTTTCAATTTGCGTTGTACACAGTTTCATTTGTTGCTGAAAAGCGAGAATAAAGCTTTCAAATGCCATGTCCACATCTTTCTTTTGAATTATTTTATCCCAATTAAAATTTGTAATAGCTATTTTCAATCTGGAGTAATTGATTTGTTTTATGTAGGCTTTATCAGTAGCGCCAGGACGGTAGCCACTCCCATCAACAACATTTGATTTGAAACATCCAAAAATTGGTAGATGATCAGATATAGACGCATCTATTGTACATGAGGTAGTTTGGTGATGTACATTGTTGATTAGCATATGGTCTAAAAGACTGATTTTCGTTGTACCAAATCTAGTAGGGGAGAGAATAACATTGTGAAAACCATTAGTGTTTACTAGCGTTCGATAACGCAAGGCATTAGCATCAGATAAATTTTCAGGGTTAAGATCAATGTTTATGTCCCCGACGATCACAGAGTTAGATGGTAATGAAGGCAACAATCTTTCTAGGTCCTCCAAAAATAGTGGCAGGTCACCAGAAGGCGCCCGATATATGGGGACGACAGTGCCAACATAACCCCCACAACTAGTCACACGAACCAACATAGCCTCCGCATTCTTCAGGTTAACCGCCAACTCTCTAGTCTCCAACTTGTCATGTACATAAATGCATACACCCCCTCCACCACCTTGTGGCCTTGATCTGCAAAATAAATTGTATCCACTAATAGAAAAAAGATCAACTGGTGAAGCAGCGGAAAGCCAAGTTTCCGATATTACAATACAAGAAATTTGAAAATTTAACTCTGCTAAAAAAAGTTCAAGCTGTTCCATTTTAAAATTAATGCTACGTACATTGATATGCAATAACGTGAACGCATCTGCTACTGTAATGTTTTGAACTGAATTGGGTGAGATCATTGAAAAGTGGTCTACAAACTTAATATCTTCTATATCAACTGTGTCTGCCATGTATGTGGTAAACATCCAATGAAATAAAAAAGGAAATATAACAATGTTTGTCTAAACACAGTCAAGCGCGGAGTAATAGAGTTATCTTCTCCTCCATGATAAGATGGGAGTGATAGCGAGGGAAGATAACTCTATGGTGTGAATAGCAAAGTGAGAGCATTTCGGACTAGCTGAAATAGATCTCTTTCACCAAAATACTGAGTGTAGGTGTACATGTATTTGCATTTTATGGCATTGAGAAAAAAAGGTTCACTTTCCCCTAAAAGATGAGCTTCCCAGTGCGGCGAGGATACAGTATTATTCAAATTCACATTTCTGTCCCTAGTTTATATTTGTAATTCATTTAGATGTAGATACATGTAGGTGTAGCTTTCAACATCAAATATAGATTTGTGGTGTCATTTGTCACGCTAAAGGCATAAAATTGGACACAGCGGTCAGTAATGATATAGATATTCAGATTGAATAGAAATATTACAGTGTACTACAGTGTTTATGTTTGTTTGCATTGCACTCGAAGCTTGTCCATGATTCACTTGATCAAATCTATACCTAGTGACATAATTATCATAAAAGCTAACAACAATAGAATAAAACAAGAGCACGTAAGCACAGCTTTTGTTTGAACTAACGCAGTATGTGTAAATACTGCAATCCTTTCAATTGCACATTTGTAGAAACTATTGAATTTATTCAATGATATCATTAAAGCGTATTGTTTCATATCATACGATTTAAGTTTGAGCTTCAATATCAAGTGACTATATTCAGTGATTAGTTCTATCTCAAGTTGTGTGAGCTGAAAGGGTATGTAGCGTAAGTAGCAGTTTCCTTATTGTAGATCACAGTTGGAGGTGGAAGTGTAAGAGTAAGTGTACGTGTAAGTACACCAGTGTTATAAGTACTGTAGTGAAATATACTTTCATCTGTCCAGTGACTCAGTGAGTTAGGATTCAGCATACACATAATATATTATGTTTCTGCTGGGAGAATAATATGGTATTAGGCATAATTACTAATCTTACTTACTTTTACCTACTTGGTTACTTGCATACTTATTTACTCGAATTTACTTATTTACCTACTTACCTGCTTACCTGCATTGCGTCTTACTTACATCGTTAAATGAATTTAAATTTAGTTCTCCCCTTACTTACTTGATTTTTAGTTACATTTCTGTTGCATACTTACATCTTTCATTCTGTAGACAATTGACATGCTTGCATGTATATATCTTTAGGAATTTCCGTATTAGCCGAAATAGTAATATAAATATTAATATGCTGGTAAATAACCCAGCAAACAGTAAATACTGCATTGTGAGGAAATGTTGCTATACAGCGTTTCTTCATGTTTGTAAGTAAACAGAATCACAGAAAAACATATTGTAGGTTCAAAGTCGGCAAGGCCACATTTAGTCATTGTAGAAACACATAAGGATGCTGATTTCAATAGCACTGCTCTAAGTGTATCTCCAAGATTCGATGGGTTTGTGGTGGGAGATTTAGACCAATCTAGCTTTAGCTGCAGATGGCACTAAGGTGGGCCTCTTAAACAAATCCGGACTGATGAATGCAGGAAGTGTATTATCTGAAAAATACCCTATTGCATTACAATTTTAGGAGCACAGTCAGAATTTGGGTAAAATTCCTTCTTGTTTTTGGTCGGCACGCCTCAGACTAAGTTCCACAATACCAGTCTGCTCTCAAGAACCTCAACCGAAAAATCCTAAAACCCCAACCCCCAGATATATGCCAAGGTCAAGACGACCGAACTGAAAAGGAATTGTACCAGGATTGGTTCATTCAATTCTTTCATCAAAAAATTTAATATAATTATTTTGAAATTATAATTTAGTTATCAAATGTATGACGGTACGAGCTATACCATCTTATAGCTGTGAGAAGGTTGGCTGCCTCTAAAGATGTCTACTAAATTTACTAACAACAAACAGTGGTCACTGGTGGCATATAATGTCACAATGTCTATGTTGTCACGATGTCTATGTTGTCACAATGTCTATGTTGTCACAATGTCTATGTTGTCACAATGTGTATGGTGTCACTATGTTTATGCATGGTGTCTTTATGGCTATGGTGTCGTTATGAAGACGTTTAAAGTTAAAAATCCGGAAAAGTACCAATCAACGAAAACTTGTATTTAAATCCTGAAAGCCGGATAAAGGTTGAATAAAGCATGAAGGCATCTATATTGCTCTCGGTTTTCGGCTGCAGCACACCCAGGCAAATTTCGGGTTCAGAGCTTTGCCCTTAGCATTGATAGCATGACGTGTACCCCGATTACTTAATTTTTTTACAAATCAAGTTTAGTGGCACACATGAGAATCAAACCAGGGTCGCTTGTGTGATGGCCGTGTTCTCATCCCATTGAGCTATCCCTACTCCCTTAGCTACCCCACTCCCCACTCCACACTCCCCATTCAGTTATTTTACTTATTGTATTATAATTGTAGTATTGTGTAGTATACTATGCTAAAAGTAGGTGTCATATAACAATTTTAACTTTAAAGTAACAGTATCAAGCCCTGGCCAATGCGAATCCAATATATGAAGGTGGCCCAAAGTGCTGGATGGATCACAATCACATGCTGCTATTATTTTTACAATCAGTCTGCAATTTTCAGACAGATTCTAGCCTTTATTGATCTTCAATTTGTATTAGGCAATGTTGTAAAACATAATTCATTCATCAATTTGAAACTTAGCAACATCACAATACACACTACTAACCTATATTTGGTTTAATCTTTATCAGTTTTCACCTTGATAAATATTACTTTGTTTATTTAATCAAGGGTGCATGATAACATAACCATATAGTGCAAAAGCTGCAACTATGTTAGCTTAGTTTCCCAGCCTACTGCGGATATGACGAGAAGGTAGTCATGCCCGCAAAAGACTTGGAAACGCAGGCTACAACTACATACAGTATATACAGAGAATCGTAATCTTATGGCTAATAATAGCAAAAATGATTTCCTATTGGCCTTCTTTGTAACTAAAATTGATTTTAATCATCCTGCTTCGCTCTGGTAATATTCTACTACATATAATTTCACTTAGCTTTCGGACGCTAACACTGTTCACATAACAACATCATTGGAATACAAGTGTAATGATTGAATAAGTAGAAGAGGGGTTACTAGCTTGCCGCTCTGGTATTGTGCGACCTTTATTGTGCAATGATGTACGTATTTATTTAGCCGAGTCTGGTAGAATAAGCAGTCTAGGTAGTCTAGGTAATCTGGTAAAGAGTGTGGGAAGAACATCAAGTACCTTATGCAATGTAGGGTTCAATTCACCTTTCAAATTGTTCATTTGATATCTGCAACACGGTGGCTCACCGAGCTACTTAGATCTACAAGATGTTCTGTAAAAAATAGCCAGTTCGAAAATATACCATCAGAGTATATTTCCAAAGTGCATTGAAGTTAAAGTTATGCAAAATAATTGTTCAACAGGTGGGGAAACTGTTACTGCCAAAACATCAAAACCACCACTCGAATTACCCCCTCTTTCTCTCCGGAGGGGCTTTTTACCAGCTCAAGGTGCTTGTTCATTATATTTTCTTGTTATATTCATATACAGTGACGTCATTTGAACATGCATCATTCACGATTACTGGAGTGTTGATGCTGCTTTGAAAACAATTATAATGTCTGATCTCTTGATACACAAATATCTTTGTCTATCCCTAATTCAACGTCATAATGTAGTACTTCAGGAACATCATCTTTGCAACATGTTCAGGTCTGTGCTCCCACTATTGGTCTGGTACCTCAAATCCAATATCTTTCTCTATGTTATGACAGCACCTTTAATATGAAATGGCACAATACGTTACAAGATATGCCATTGTGCTGTCCCTCATACTCTCCTCATATAATGGTTGTCAAGGAGAGATGATATGCTGGATTCCCTCATCTCTTTTTCCACTCAATCTGCACTTAGGACTAATAGTTTGAGCTCTCCAACCATTTTTGCTGGCCGTTAGTTGGTGCTTAGAGCAAGATTATGGGCAGGCATCAATGAAGCTTGAATTGGTGAGCGGTTCAAGTGAGCGGTTCAGGTTAGCGGTTCAGGTGAGCGGTTCCGGTGAGCTCCTTTATACCATGTAAATGTTCGTACTTCATCATTGGGCTCTTGCCATTTCCGATAAAATGGATTTTGCACTCTTTGTTCCTGAACACATCACTGGTTCTGAGATTTTCCATGGTCTTGTTGCTGTACATAATCTGAACCCACCGGTCATACTTCTTTTCTGCAGATATTAGTATAGATACTGTTCAGTGAGCAGGAGATGTTCAACGGATTGCACACCTCTGCCTCCACAATGTCTCGTCATATACAGTCTGTCTACCTCATATCTTATATGAAGTGTTTTTTTCATATTCATTATTTTTCTGGTAGCCTCCTATGCAATTGCTTCATTTTGTTAACTGTCCAGGTGATTATCGCTAAGTAACTCTACAAGGAAACTGAAAATTGGTTGATAACTGTTATTTTGTTCTCACCTGCTAGTCTAGATTCCATAACTGCCGCCACTCATTTTTGTATTGTGTTGTTATCTATTCTTTAACTTGTTAATATTTTTATGTTATCCATCTCAATACTCAGAGCTATTTATATTTTCTTCCAGTTCTACCTGCTTCAGTTCTAGTAGAGCAAAACCACATTTATCCTGACCAAAAAGTATAACAATACCCTTAAAAAATATCTTGGTTCTACTGGACAGGCTTTTAACTCTTTTTGTTTAACCATATCATTTTATATCATCCATGTAATGCTGTTCACTCTTTGTTTACCTCCATTCAGGATGTTGACTCTTTGTGTGGCAGTTAGTGTTCAATAGCCAGTTTTATTCAGCAGCAAGCTAAGCAAGCTAACTTTTTTACTCCGGCAATGCCATGCATGATGCCGCAACGTGTGGTTAACCACCACCCTTTAAAACGTGTGCAACTGGAGCTAGAAAAAGGCTATTGGAACATTCCAAATGCCATACGGTCATACAAAACAGAAGTGATGAGAATGCATCTTCGTGGAATTTGCTTTGTTGAAGTTAACTTAAAATCTTTACCACATTCCTATTCGTCTTTTGCAGCATCAGATACTCCAAAATTCAATTATGAGGAACATAATCATATGGTTTTCGGTGACCAACGCAGCAAATAATTTACATGCTAGTAATAGTAGACATGATATGCTTTCTCATATCTTTCATGAGTTCCTTTTGACCCAATATATGTCCTTTCTGTTGCTCAGCAATGATGTTTGATGTCAACTTACGCTCTATCACTGGCTTAATTTATTTCATAAAGGTCGTTCTATTCCTTGGATGCTTCTCAGCCAAGGTGGTCTAGTAAGACTGCTTTGCGACGCTAGCTTGAAGTTAAATCATCTAATGGTATTATTTACAGAAAATATTTACATTCATAAACGTCTTTACATGTAGTTCGCCTAGAGACGGTGCCTTCATGGTGCCTCTGATCTTATTCATTCATCGTACGGTTGAGTTACGATTTGATTTCCTTCTATCTTTGGTAGAATTTCCCTAATTATCTTCTTTTAGATTCTAAGCATTATCTGTCCTTAATTTTCTGCTCATCAGCTGTCAGTTCTTTAGGTGCTATTGATGAACTCCGGTAGTCGTTCTGCTCATCTACATTTAGGATTGAGCGGTCACAGAATGATGTGGTGTGATGTCAAGATTATCTCCATTCCCTTTTCTCCGGATGCATTACATTTAACTGCTGCTCTGCATATCAATTGTTTTTATGATGGCCCTAAGCAGGTATCCATGAAATCGGGTATGTTGGTTTGAATTTCTTACCTATTAATCCAATTGGTGCGTATTCATTTCAGATTTCATCTTTCATTGGGCTTAATGATCACAGTATAACTCCATGATCTTCTCTTGTCTATTATTACTATTGATGGTGTTATTGTGGTTGCTATTATTCTTATTGTTGCTAACAGTTTTATAGTGTTATTTATATGGTTACGACAATTAAGAGGCTTGCAATTATTACTGCGCATTATATTAGCAAATAATTTATTGTACTAACACAATAATGCATATATTTTATTCGAAAGTGGGGACTATGCAATATTTAGGGAGCCTTCGAGCTCGTGGATCGAAGGTGCGATGCCAAAATATAATAACAAAAAACAATAAATAAATTGGTATTTTATTGTGTGCAATCGCAGTTTTTGATTGCTTTTCTAAGACTGATCGGAGTCAGTCCCAAAGTCGATGCCACTGTTAAATGCAACATCGCATCGATGTGTTCTAGCTGGTTCTGATTATTTTTTATTGAGACCTGTCAATAATGGATTCGCTAAGTTGATACTGTTCAGAAAATGTTTATAATAACGACCGGATGTTGTTGATTCGGCAATAGGAGAAATAAGTTATTTTAATTGGCAATATTATGTTTTGAGCATCGATAGAATCTTACAATGCAGTGATGTTTTATAAAAGAATAATAAATAAAATATTAAACAAATGGAATCGCATCAAGCTGTTTGACATTTCTTGTTATATTTATTTTGGCAGTGCATTGTGGATCCCTGAGCTTGAATGCTCCCGTAGAAAGCAGAATGCCACCTAGTGAGTATGTAACTTCACATTTTGGTCATGGAATATAATATTATGATTATGATACCCATATAATTATCCCCAAATGGAGGGAATAATAAAGAAACAGGAATGTTGTCTTTATGGCTCACTACTTATAATTATGACATGCACATAACAAGCAGCAGCATGAGGAGTTGTGAAAAGAAATAAATTAATTGGCAACAAAGAATGAAAAATGGAGCAAATTAATTGAATCAAATATATTTTACTGTTAGATTTTTTTGAGGTGGACAACTCCTGTGAAGTTTCATGGGAATGTCATCATTCACAGGCTATTTCGCTTAGAATCCTCCATAACCGCTAGCAAAGATTGTAGCAAGCTAAAATATCACAGAATATAGTTTTGTTGTCTTATTAATTGATGCTTTTCTGTATTGCAATATCACATAGTTAAACTACATACCTGTTTGCATTGTCCTCACTACTGAAGTATAATAGCTAGTCAGAGACTTGTTATTGGTGGCTGAGATAGTTACATTGTACTTGGTAAAAGGTAGCAGATTGTAAATAGTAGCAGCTTCATACAATGGAGAGCCTATGACACAGACTAAAGTAGCATAGATAGTGTGTAGGTCTGTCGGTGCAAAGTTTGACTGCAGGTTGACTTTTGTATCATTAATGTATACCTCATGGCGTTGAGTATTTAATAATCCATCACAACCCAAGCAGCCAGAACATCTGGAATTTGGGAACTATAAAGCAAAAATGCAACATTGAATCACATTTACATTATGCGAGAAACATGCAAAATGATTTCATGTAACAAGTAAATGATGAACTCTAATTCAAACTTGCATGTACTTGCAGAGTAGTTAAAATCATCACTCAGCTAAATGGAGGGCAATCAATATGTTTTGCTATTGTTCACAGATATCTGACCCAACTGACTTGTCTTAAAAGTGACAGGCAATTGGTCCCTTCTACTCCTTAGTCTATCCTGCTACCATGCTGTTGTAGTCGAAGGTTGTCTACTCTTCAAGACGGTGTTCCCTACTCCTTCTTGATGCTTAACCTGAGATCGTATGATTGAGCAGCAGGCCCAAACATGACAATATTGACTAGCCATGTGTGCCAATAGGTTAAGTGCACATATGTTTCTTTTTATACCGACCTCTTGCAATCAACTCAATGGTACTTGCCTTTTTACTTACCTCCCTTGAACCTTTGATCTTGCATTGCATTGACTTTACCTACTTGTCTTTTTCTACTCATACTTGCTTCATAAGGCCCTAATCCACTTGGTAGTTTCATCATATTGTCTGTTTACAACTTCGCCGAGCGTTTTGGTACCCCTCAGTTATTTGTCTATTAACCAATCCGCATCTTTTTGTGCTAAACGGATGGGAACAGTCTCTTCTGTTTTCTCACTTTTAAGCCACTCATAATAACTTTGTAAATCTGAGCGTACTAAGGGTGTGTCCCCTGATACTAGCATTTGCTTGCAGCCAGATTGCAGCCAGCCAGCTCTAGTCAGTTGAGACCTAGTCTTGGCGCAGTGCAGTTGAGACCCAGTCTTGGCGCAGTGCAGTGAACACAAAGTTGTTGTCCTAATCAACTAGTAAGACAACTAATTAAATGCACTACATTGTGACATGGATATGAATTTATTTGACCAAGTGCTTGCATAGGTAGGCATCTGGATACCCTTTGGTTAGTTTGCACTGCCAGCTAGACCCTATTGGTGGTATTTGCCCTATGGCTTAAGCAAGTGACTGGGAATTGGAACAACACCTGAAATAACTGTAACAGCCCAAGGCAGACAAGATGACATCTCTTGTAGACTAGATATCTAAAAGCAGCAGCATTCCCAGATCTACGGAGCTGGACAATTCTGTTACAATGCCATCATCATTCACAATGTTAAAATACAGTTAAATAATAACGAATTGGTTCGCAATAAACTTAGAGTTCGTGGACAAATTGACCGAGTTGAATGTATGTATGTGCATTATTATAATTGCACGATAGTTTGAATGGATGGATTGTCCATTATATGATAATTATGCGAATAGATCCTCCCTAATGATATATATACATATTTGTGTCTTCTTACCTTCCATTGCAGCTTCAGTGAGACTAAACTTTGTCCATCAGAACCCTTTCGAGACTGTACCTTTTGCACGGGAAATTTTTCTACAGATATCACATCATGATCTGTACATGTTAGTATATGATGTGAACTTATTGCGTTTTTGACCATGATATATTAATTGTATGTTTTAAAATTAGTTAAAACAATTTATATTTTAAACTTCTTTATTGAGTGTTGTGCCAAATTTCTCACCAGTGGCGTTTCCTAGCATTTATATGTTTTCCACACTCATCTGTTTTTCCATTAGAATATATGTGGAACATTTCCTTACTTGAGGCATCATTGCAACACATGAGACCCCTGTGTTTTATGTCATGCTTCAAACATGCCCAGCAAATAGCCTATTGCTGGGTACACTGATTGTGTCATAAAGCAATCTTTTGAAGACATTTCTCACTAGTTTTGGTAATAGATTGCAAAATACCATGTACATAAGTCAAAACCATCTATACTAGCCAGCATGAGCATAAAGATTCATGATTTTTTAATCCAATTTGATTTTGATTGACTATGCTTCAATTCAATTTGGTTTGATCTAATTTGATCAGCATTATTTGATTTTGTTTGCATTTTACATCAACTAGATCTCTCAAATGTGTTAAATCAACAAATGAATGGAACTCTGTGCACATTTTTGACCTACGCCACCCTGATATTATATTTTTGACCGGATCGCATAAGTGACATCCGCCTAGCAAATTGTCATAGTCGTCAGTAATGAGGTTGATGATAGACAAGAAGGTAATAATTGTAGACGCAATTGGATACATACAGTATACTTACCTCAATTCTAGAGTTTAAATTTCATTATATATGTGTCAAAATTCTACTCATGCATTATTATTTTACTGGATTAAGACAAAACACATTGAACCAACCGAACATTTCGATGTTGGCAGCCATCAAGCATATACATATATAATGACTGGATTGTGTGTATAATATTAAACTTTAGAGCTTCAGTAACGATTGCATGTACAACGAAAGCGTCTAATTACAAATTTGGCTACAGTGTTTTCATCACAACAAGGATCAAATACATACCCTCTTCCCTGTCACCTTCTGTAAAGGTGCTGCCGATATTCTCTAGAACCTGAACTACTGCTGCTCTCTTTGTCTCATCCTATAAAATATAGATTCGAAAAAGTGCATAAAGGAAATTTGACAACGTAAAGATATTCTTGGCATAGCTTTCTTTTTGCATTTCTTTAAGTGGTGGCCCAGTTGCAGAGCTAGTCAAGGGAAACCCATCTGTCCTCTAGTGTTTTACCTGCTAATTAGAACACAGGGATTAATTTTTGTAGAGATGGATTATTCCAGATTCTATGATATGTTCCATGCACTGTATTACTCAGCCATGTCAGCTAATCTTTGTGTCTACTGTTTAGCAGATTTCTGTCAGCTGCTATGTAGTCCATTGACCAGGTAGCTGTCTTTGTATAAAGCAGTTTTTTTGCAATCAGGTGTAATTCCTATTGCCAACCTACTCTTTGGGACTGTTGAGAGTTGGAGCAAATGTTTTTCTCTTTACGTCAGTATGTATTAGGCCTACCATTTAATACAGATATACATGTAATACATGTATATGCACTTGAGTCGCACTATATTTTTATTAACAGATATATTAATATAAATATACAGATATAATACAAATATAGCCTGTACATCTCATGGTCTACCTATTCTGAAACCTCTGATAAAAGCTGCAGCTATTGATAAAAGCTACATATTTTATAGAAGCAAACAGCTATACTTTTAATTACATGTCCATTTTCTGCCATTTATTGTGCAGCATTGTAAGTTGTCATGGGTCTACATGGCAGACCATTTAATACGGTTGCAAACTTGCAAAACGATTACAGATTTAATCACAGATGAGTGTGAACTACTTTTTGGAGAAACAAGAGTACGTAACATTAGTTGTAGAAACATCATGTATTATCCAATGATAGTATATTGATTATGTAGTTAAATCAGCAAATATGGTATACGAAAAGTATTATACTAAGTTTGGTGCAACAGTCCAGCAAACTGTTTATAGCTTCCAACCAGGACTGCAACATTCAGTTTACCAACTATGTGGATTGCTATTTGTATTAGTGTTTTCCAAGTCTCCAACATGGGAAATATACTGATGTTTAACCCTTTACCTGCCAGCTAGCTATTTTGGGCAAATGAAATAATATTCTACATTAGTTCTATTAAGACAGCACTATGTATATGTACATGTACATGTTCATACATGAACTATGTACTATTAATAAGCAGTACAAATAAATAATTAATAAATGTACAAATAATAAATATGCATATAATAAATAAGTATACAAGTAATAAATATGCAAACAAAAATATACTGTTAGATATATATCCTTTACTTTCTTGCCTTTTGTGTAATACTACTTGTATGCGCATACAAACTGGTATAACAACTGGAACAGCAAAATACACAGTATAACTTGTATATGTTCATACATACTGGTATAACAACAGTAACAGCATAATGCACAGTGTTACTTGTATGTGTGCATACATACCGGTATAACAACAGTAACAACGTAATACACAGTGTAACTTGTATGTGTGCATACATACTGGCATAACAACAGTAACAACATAATAAATAGTGTAACTGTATGTGTGCATACATACCGGTAAAACAATAGTAACAGCGTAATACACAGTGTAACTTGTTCCACTTCTCAATGGTACATTCTCTACACTCCCATATACCCGTCCATCACCAACTGGGAACTTGTAACCTGCAGCAATATACATGTAAGTATAATATTATACTAGTTACAAGTGCAAAATTTTGATGACTGCCATAGTTACGATGTTGGGTTTTTATGTGTGATAGTGGCTATAGTAAAGTTGAAACAGAAGCTATAGTGAAGATGAAATGCAATTTTTGGTTCACTTCACTACCAACTAAGCTATTAAACGAATTCTAGCACTCTGGCGGTAGATTAAATTGTGTCTATTAAGACTCTAACCTAATGTCAATATCTCTATGATTAGCACGATCAGATCAATTTGAAGATTAACTTTAACTGGATTCACAATCCAGTTGCTCTGTTAGTCAGAATGTATATTGAAACACAGAAATTAAATTGGGCGAAGCACTGTATAGCAATGTACTATGGCATGCACTTGTTTTTTATCATGGTTAGTGCCAAGGACCAGGAGTTTTCTCCTCTTTGAGCAATAACATAGAAGAAAAGATAACTTCAAAATGCAAAATACAATAATAATTGTTGTTCAATGTAGCAAAGGTTGCAACATGTCATGTCTGTAGTAACTGCATGCAGCAGGTACATGCAGTTATGTATATAATGTTGCTGTAGCATATTTCTGCCAATACGTCACACTAGTCACATTTAGAAGATCAGGCCTAACTGAGATTAATTTTTGCACATTCAAGATTTATCTGGATTCAAATTCTAGACCTCTGTACAGCTTTAATACACATGCGTATTATATGCATATGTATATAGTATAACGTACTATATATTGTCGTATATGTATAAGCATTATGCACCAACCTGGCTTAACTTTGGTGTCGAGTATGGCAGTAAGGTAATAGTTCAAGTTACAATCAGTAGCATTTCGGTAACTCAGCAAAGGGTCAAACGTCATCGGTGTTGCCCTCTCTGGATCAATATCATATGCACATGCTGATGTTTTTCTCTTTCGTCTACCTCCAGACAATGCAGATTGCTGAACTACTATGACTCTGTAACTCCTTTAAAATATATTAGTAGCTAGTAGTTAGTAGCT
>JAOQGN010344203.1:0-13908 GCA_027564295.1 Himantozoum antarcticum
GGGGACAACACAGAGCGGTAACAGAGAGGACTCAACGCAATGCTTTATATAACAAAGGTGAAGGACAAGGCAAGGCAAGTCAAGTAACGGTTTAATACATGTTTTTTTATACAAAAAAGCTACCGCTCTTTGGTGAGTACAAAGCAAAAGTGAGAGAAGATGCCTTACGCGAAGCTACTTATATAGTAAAGTGAGGGCCGATATAGGTCACCTTAAAAATGGCAAGAGACTGACAGAATGGTCCTTCACTTATATTAGAGTCACAACAAGGCCATCCTGTCTCCATATATATCTAATGTCTATTATCAGTAGGCATACACCCAGTACGCTCAGCAGTACATAGTCTATTGTTAATGTCAGCCTCGGGCCTCTATCTGAGACCTGAGGGGGAGGTTAGTGAAACCATCACAATATAATATAACTAGTTTAATGACCGAGTAACACTTTCTGTAGGTAAAGGCTTATGATGAATTAGAGAATGATATCAGGAAAAATGCTGATGAGATGAAAGCCAAAATAGAGAGTATGATGGAAGAGATCATAGCAAAGTTGAAAGCAAATGTTTCTGCTAAAGTAAGTAATTAGAATGAGGTGGTTATAGTGTTACTGTGATATTGCAAAGTGCTATAAGCTTCAGCAGTGGAAGGAAATAACTAATCTAATGATGTCATTTCGAACGATAAGTCTTTTACCGAAAAAACAGCGTCAAACATTTTGATTTTCTAGTTCTCTTGCATGTTGAGCAAACGGCTTCCATATTGGCGAGGAAAGTTTGGGAAGGCTGTCTAACTACCAGTACCAGAATCCCAGACAGTTATGTGAATGTAGTGGAGTACCTACATATATGTACGTAAATACTGATGGCCAATTACTGCAATGGTAACGTCATTATCCGCCTACTGTTGAGACCAGCCATTGTATGTTCACACGACAATAAAACCCAACAAATAATTTTCTAGTGTTGCTATGCCAAGAAGTAAGGTTACTATGCTGTGCAATGTGGATAGTTTTCTTTCACTTTTCTGATTTGGAGGTTTTCCCTCATGTGTCTGGTTTATACAAGTAGTAATGGTAGAATAGATTTGTCTTCTAAATGTTTGAAGCTATTTCGTAGCAGGTCCACATGTTTGAGGCTTGTTACATAGTAGAGCCGCATGTTACCTCCGTAGCAGGTCGAGTGTCTTTGATTCTCAACTGCAAACTTGAATTAGCCAGGTGAAAGGGAGATAACTTTAGCTGAATTGCTCACAGTGGATTAAGCCCTGGTATCTACAATCTAGTAAAATAGTCAATTATATTTGCATATGGCTGTACTGTAGTTAGCAGGCTGGACTAGCATTCCTTTGCTTATTTACTCCCATTTATCAACACTCTACACTGAACACACAGAGTATGATATCACAGAAGTAGACCTATGCCTTCCTTATTCATAGGCAGCAACAGAATTGTGGTGGAGAGAGGGCGTATCGGGCGTACCCCACAGCTGAATGACTGAAATACCATAACCATTACATAATTAGTCGGGATTTCCATCACACATTATTTTGTATTAATGCTGTTGTCATTGCATGAGGTCATGACGTGTTGGAATCCAATTGCTTGAGGAAGCAAATGCGCAATGATTATGATTATGATAAGATGATAGTGATCAGTATTAGTGATGCAATATATACATTCTCTTATCCAGTACACTTTGCTCTTTGATAATATGTTGCCATAATAATATTGTGCCATATATTTGCATATGACTTTGCAATATTTAATATTTTAGTTCTACACGTCGATTGTTTAAAAGTACATGTACTGAGCTTTCAAAATTTCTACTGTCATCGTCATAGATAATGACAGTAAAGTTATCATCTGCTTTATCATAATACTTGACCATTTTGAAGCAAACAGCTATTCTGTTTGCTCAATGGGCATGCAATCGATGACATTTTTCGAGGAAATATTTTTAATCTAACGCTAGCTGTCATTGGTGAATGTGCTTGCTCATGATATACCAATATTATTGTCTCCGATGTCATGCATTTGACCACAATAAACTACATGTATAGCAGCAGTTAAATTTGGTTCCGCATCATTTTATTCATAACAGATTCATTTGGAATCAATTAAGCCAAAATAGTCAGCAATAACTGATTCTATGGCTATGGCCATAGCTCAATCCCATAGCTATGCCGTGCAAACTCTGACATTGAGCTCGTGGCATTAGTGAACCATTATATTTTAAATTCAATTTTTCCAATCATAGATAGTTTTATAATTTAAATTTGATGGGTAGTTATAGCAAACTAAAAGGGGAGGTGACCAGAATATGCCAATCTGGATATAACATTTTACCAGATGGGAGGTAAATGATGAAATGGATGCTCCTGGCTGCTTTGCGCAAAGTTGCAAAGTGGCTGCTGCTGCTGCCAAAGTGCAGTCACCAACTGTTTGTAGCCCTCTTGTAATATTGTAGCAATAATGACTTATTGTAGCAATAATAGGAAGGTAGGGAAACAAGACTCCTCAAGCGGGCCGAACTATAACAAGTTTATTAGCCCCTTGGAGATACACAACAATGGTGAGTAGATTTAATAACATTGGCATACAGTGACAGGAAGACAAGAACTGCTACTGGAACTATGCATTCAAAGCTAGATTTAATGGTAGCTGGTAGCAAAGTAATTTAGTGTTCATCTAACAATGTCCATGAATGATATAAGCTACATGTATGTAGCACTGGAATAATAAGTAGTCAAAAGCAGTTAATTGCATTGTAGGTGATAATTGTTCATAGCATATGTTCCAGGTACAGGAGCAGCTTGAGAATGGGTTCAGCTTGGCAATAGAGTTGTCCGTCTGTTCAGCAACGGTAGTACAGTAATGTAACCTGTCAGATAGCAGGAGGTTTAGTCTAGGATTGAATCATGAGAGATGCTACTACCCACTACTACTTAAAAAACAAATTCAGAGTATTGATAACATTATAACAGTATTGATATTATTGATAACCAAAGTTAACAATAATAATTATTTTCAAGATATCTTTTGGGAATAATAATTGACTATATTTGCAAGGTGAGTGCCATTGAGGAAGTCACAAGAGGTAAACTGGAGGAGATAACCCAGAAAAGAGACAAGTTAAAGGCTAGTGTGAGTGGTGCAAATGAAGTGGTGGAGAAGCTCAAAGTACCAGAATCGAACTCTGGCTCTGGCACAAACTCTGAGGATACTGTCAACGGTGATGTAGAGACAGCTCTTGCCTCACTGCAAAGTCTCAGAGAGGTGATGCTATCCGGATCAACAGGTAACGACTCTTTAGATAGGGCATGGTAGCCGTCCCTCGCCAATAATCTTCAAAGACTTGTACAGGTTGCATAAACTACACAACTCAAAATTTTACTTGACATTATGTACTTAATGTAATGAGTAGGCCTGGAGTTAATCATAGCAAAAACAATCATAACTACAGGCAAGTACCATTTGCCTGATCACAGTTCTTCATCAGACTGGTTCCAATGTTGTACAGATACGATATTTACCAAACTGTTTCTGACTCTAAATAAACCGGTGTTTTGGTGTGCGATTAGTGTCAGGTCAAGGTCAAAAAGGGACAAGTAGGTGTAATTTTGCACATTTTTGGAGATAATCAATGCTCTAGTCTTGAACAACAACGTAGTCGTAAAGTTGTATTTTCTTGATCATGTGTGATCGGGTACCAAACTGAAAACCCAACCACAATCTTAAAACTAAGCTAAGCTGGAAAACCACAATACTGCACCTTAAGTGAAAGCTAACTGGGATACATCATTTGTAAATTTATCAAATGTGGTCAGGGTTCTGATTTACATTGTGAGAAAGGACATTTCGACAATGCTGGGCGATGAGAAGTTGTCTCCCTAAAAGGTTTCCGGGCTACACACATTTTCCCGACAATTTCTGTGAAATAGATTAGCACTGAAGCAAGGTCTGGAGTTGATTAAAAGTTGTACTGAGGCTGTGCACTTCCCAGACCAAAGTTAACCTATTATTGCAGAGGCTGAAAGCAGTGGCGGGAAATTCAAAGCAGGTGATAGTGTGAGACTAAAGATGACTGTAGAGCTTCTGAAGTCCAGTTTCCTAGAGAAAGAGGTCAACCACCTGAGTATTGGCTATATTCATGAGATCAATGGAAAAGGGGATGTAAGTTGTTTACAGAGTGACATGGAAATAAGGGGGAAATAACTACAAATGATAACAATAATAATTATTCCCTTTTTTACAACTTCAGTCTTCAGGACATTCTAGCAATGAATTGATGCTTATGAAAGAAAGGCTTTCTATGGAAGTCTAAATTAATTTATATTTACTGGAAGTTTAGTTCCATTAATTAATAAATTCTATGGAAGTTTAAATTAATTTAGGGATATTCTTTACTTTAAATTGTCAAATTACTTGCGATTGTTTAAATTCAGGAGTGGTCTACCCAATGCTTCTACTTCAAGGTTTTGGGTAAGAGTAGGAGAGAAGACAATCCTAAAGTATCTTACTAAATTTAATAATAAAATAATAATAATACAAACCAGTGGGGTCAGCGGGAAAAAAAAAGTGCCTATATGCCTAATTTCCAGCCAGCGGACACCACACTCACTGCAGACCTGTACTGGTGCATAAAGCACTGGTGCGGAGAGTGTTGAGACGTAGTGAGCAGCAAATCTCCCCTGACATGGGGTCCGGCGGCCTCCTCACCCAGAAAAAAATTGGGTTTTTAGATACAATATTTTTCAATCTTGGACATGGTTCAACTTTTATATCAAATATTGGTTGCTAATTGTTGCTAAACAGTTATGCTAATTGTTTTATTTATGTTGTTTATGATTGTGGATGTTGAATTATTTGGTTGTGTACCGTCAGGATTAATAATACTTGCTAATTTCTACATGTTTAGATTAGAACTCACTAATGTAATTATAAGAAAACTTGATTGTTGCCATAGGCCATAATTGGTGGGTGGAGCTAAACTGAAACATCAAAATACATTATATGACATCTCCCCGATTATAAAATAAAAACGAGAACAGTTCATTTTTTTTTTCGTTGGACTTTTAGAAAACCTTTTTCACATGCAGCATGCAACTACAATTACTTGCATAATAATAGATAACATGTGTAACACAAATTTGGTCATGCAAATTTGTGCAATCCCATCCCTATCTGTTCATTTGTTCTTTGGATGTGGTTGCGAGTTTGCCTAAATTCAGTTCTATCAGTTGACACAATGTATGATCTTGGTTCGTCACACTTGGTTTTTATTTTCCCAAAATTCCATTTATCACCTATCAAAACTCCAACTTTGTCACCAGATTTTAGCACATCTAGTTCTTTGCCTGCCTTTCTATCAAAATCGAATTTTCGGTTCGATTGTATGATTGCCCTATTTGCTTGGACTTCTTGGTAGTTGTAAGATTGTGGTATGAATGTCTTGCATAGCCTGGGTAAACCATCCTGAATATATCTTTCTTGAAGAAGAATTGCTGGAACTGGTAATTTATCATTTACTGGAGTTTCTGTACTGTCTCAAGCATGCATTTATTTTTACCATGTCACCATTACATCTTGCTACCAGAGACTTAGCTACTTTTACATACGCTTCTGCCATACCATTTGATTGTGGGTATGCCAGTGAAGATGTTATTAGCTTGATGTTGTTTACTTCACAATAATGTTTGAACTCAGCTGACACATAGTATGTTGCGTTGTCACTTTTGATTGTTTTTGCGATTCAAATGAACTGAACAGGCCATCAAATTGGGCAATAACCTCATTACTAGTCAGCGATTTCATTTGTTTGACCTGATACCACTTAGAATATTGGTCGACTATGAGTAAATAATTAGTTCTGTTGTAATGAAATACATCACTGCTTACTATTTGAAAAGGATACTGCGGTAATTCTGAGGACATAAGTGGTTGCCTTTGTTGCTTTGATGTATTTTCTCTGCACTTGGAACAACTAGCTACAACATCCTCTATGTAGTTCTGAATGCCTATCCAGAAATGTTTTTGCTAGGTTACTGATTTTGACTATTGCTAAATGAGCAGAATGCAGTTTTTCTAGTACATTCCTTTGTAGCATCAGCGGAATAATGAGTCTGATGTCCATAAACAATAAATCATCATGAATGCTAAATTTATCTTTGTACTGCCAAGATTTTCTACATATGAATCCACATGAATTTCTATGGCTTGGCCATCCATTTAGCACTTTAGTTTACATAGCGTTTGTAGTTCATGGTCACTTTTTGTGTTGCATCCTGGTATTTCTCAAGCACAGTTATTGTTGGAAATTATTTGTCTTTGAACATTGACATGGGATCAAGGCTTTCTATGGCATCTATTTCCACATAGTTTGCCCTGCTCAATGTGTCAGCCATGACCATGTCTTTCCCTTTTTTTATATGCGAGCCTGAAACCATAATTACGTAGATTCATGATCATCCTTCTTAGTCTGGGTGAAGGTATGTCGTCTATTTCTTTCTGAATAATTGACACTAGTGGTTTGTGGTCTGTTTGGATAGTGAATACATGTCCACCATAAACATAGTAGTGAAACTTTTTACAGTCAAACAAAACAGCATGGAGTTATTTTTCTATTTGGGCATAGCGTTTTTGAGTATTAGTCATTGGCCTAGTAGCATACTCTATGGGCTTGTCATCTTGCATAATAACAGCACCTAATGCATGTGATGATGCATCTACCTGTATTGTGATTTCTTTTTCCTATTTGAAGTGCTGGAGGACTGGGGCATTGCTTATCATTTTCTTGATTTCATTGAAAGCGCGCTCGCAGTTGCTGTCCCACACGAAATCAGTGTCTTTGCGTATAAGCTTTTTTAGTGGCTTTGTTGGCACAGCTAAGTCCTTACAAAATTTGCCTATATAGTTGACCATGCCTAGCAGCCTCATTACCTCAGATTTACTACTGGGTGATTTCATGTCAAGAATAGCACTAGTTTTGTCGCGTTTTGGTGAGAGGCCTTCTGATATGATATGTCCTAAGAATACTACTTCAGATTTACAGATTTGTGATTTGTCCCTGCTCAGTTTTAGACTGATTTCTTGGCAGCGTTTTAGCAATGCATTGAGCCTATCATCATGCTGTTGCTTGTTTTCAGCGTGAATTAGTAATCGTCGATATAAACTTCTACACCTGATAAACCTTTGAGTTTTGCCACCATTACTTTATGAAAGACCTCAGCTGAGGATGTCAACCCGAAAGGTCATCTTTTATATGATCATATCCCAAAAGGAGTACTGAATGTGGTGAGCTTTTTACTTTTGTCACAGCTCTATCTGATGAAAACCATTCTCAGCAACAACAACAGTGAACAACTTTGAACTGCCTAGTCTGGAGAATATTTCTTGTGCCGTTGGAAGGGTATAGCGCTCCCTAATGATTGCTTGGTTTAGGTACAGTGGATCAAGGCGTAGCCTAATTTCATTAGATGGCTTTGGTACTATTGTTATGGGGGACACCCACTCTGTTGGTTCGCTGCATTTTTTGATAATATCATTGCTTTCGAAACGCTCTAGTTCAGCTTTTAGCTGTGGTTGGATGTGGATGGGCACTTTCCTACTGGGACAAGCCACAGGTTTGATTTCATCATCGAGTGTTACGGTGTGTTGATATGAGGTCATTTTACCGAGCCCCTCAAACACATCCTTGAACTGCTCATGTACATCCAAATTTGACACATCATGTACCTCTGCATGGATCACACCCATGTCACGGAGGGTGTCTAGACCGACCAGTGTCGACCACTTAGGATTTTCAGTGACATAAAAATCAGCTTTGAATTTAGTACCTTGGTATGAGAAGCATAGATCGACCATCCTTAGAGTGGGTATAATAGAACCATTGTAAGTTGATAGATAGACTAGTTTCTGCAGTGGATAACCTAAAATTCCCACCCAGATTAGAAAAATCAGCTTTGCTCAGAATATTTACTTGAACTCCTGTGTCCACCTTGGCCTTGACTTTAGTCACGTCATTGATACAAATATTTATATACCACACAGAATTCCATGCATGAACTTTGGCTACCGTGCCAATATCAAGTTCATTTAGATCAGGAGGCTGTAAGTTGCCGTCAGTTGCTTCATTTACTCTGTGTCTTGGGTCTGGCCCAGTACTATTAGCAGTTTTATACTTGCATACTTTAGCGAAGTGGTGCAGCTTGCCACATTTTCTGCAATCTTTACCGTAAGCTGGACAGTCGGTCATCTTGTGAGATTTACCAGTACCTCACCTGCCACATGCTTTACTACTGCCGCCATGTTGTTTAGGGTATGTCTTGTTTGCACTGCCATAACGTTTGGTTGCTACTGCTTGGACAACTTGTCTGTTAACATTTTCAACACCCTGTTGACTAGTCTTAATGGTCTCTTTGGCCCTTAAATGATTTATTACCCTGGCTAATGTTAGCTCAGCGTTAGGCAGCTGCTGCAGGTCTAGACTTAGTTCCTTATCTTTCATACCTGTTAGCAGCCTATGTTTCAGATTGTCATCGATCTGGGCATCAAAGTTACATTTCTCCACAAGAAAGTTTAGTTCTCTGATTTAGGCTCCATTAGATTCATCAGCCATCTGTTGTTGACTGTTGAATTTTACGATAGCATGAGCTATGTTTGATTTGGGTTGGAAGTAGGCATCCAATTCTTGCAAAATGTCAGCATACTTGGAGGTGTTAGCTGAATCGAATAGCTTGACTATCTTGTCAGCAGTATCTCTCATTGCATACAGAAGAGAGTCTACCTGAAAAGCTTTATCTTCTTTGTCAGTTTTGGAGATTCTATGGCATCTCTCATACCTCTGTTTCCATTCTGGACATGTCTCAGGTCTTGTAAAGTCAAATTTCGGTGGTGGTTTTGGACCCATCTTGGACTCTGATAGCTTAGCAGGTTTATTTACTTTTACCTCTGTTGCTTATTCTGGTTCTAGCGATGTTGGTCTCTGTATATCTCCAACGTAAATTCTGTTCTTAATCCAAGTTTTCTGCTGACACCATGTTTTATTTATGTTGTTTGTGATTGTGGATGTTCAGGTATTTGGTTGTGTATCATCAGGATTAATGATACTTGTTATTTCTACATGTCTAGATTAGAACTGACTAATGTAATTATAACTAGTTCTGGTTTATTATCCCTAGGGATAATGGAGTTCTATAGCTAGACTCTTATCATTACTAGACAATGATCAAGACAATGTCAGAGAAGATGCTAAGATTTATTCATAATAATAAAAATATATTTGAACGTTATCTTTAAATATTAAAAACATTTTAGAGTGTCATAAACCAAAACTAAACGGAAACGGTCATTGCAGCCCATCGGTGCTAGCGATCCAACATCTTAGCATTTTTAAAAGGATTGCATTGCCATGCAAGACAATAGTTTTCAAGTTTTGCAATAGTCTGAATTAAATATTATGACCGTTCAAATGCGCTGTCATTGCGGTATTTAGATGCAGAAAAGGTCATACAAGCCTACTACATACAATAAGAAGCAATAAAATGTTAAGATTTATTAATAAAAATCAAAAACATAAATATTTGAACCAAATTTCTATAAACTGTTAATCTTATTCATAAAGTGAAACTGAACGGAAATAATAATTGCGCTGCCCCATCGGTGACAGCGATCCGATATATTAGCATTTTTAAAAGGAAGTACAAATATTTAGCTATCTTTGTTATGATTGGCCAAACCCACGTGAGTGACCAGTGACATGTCCGGTTGTCTAATCGGGTCAAGGTCATCTTACGAAGGATAATAATAATAATAATAAACAATAACGACTAAACCAATAGTTCTATAGCCTAATAATAATAAACAGTATATTTATATTGTAAAATGTTAAAAATTGTAAAATTAAAATTATTAAAATTGTAAAATTTCTTCTAAGCAGTTGCATAATAAAACCTTTTAAAAAGTCAATGATGAAAGCTAATAAGATGAAGATAATAATATAATTATTATTGTAAAGGAGATTGCATTGGATTACATTACGTTCCAGTAAAGACTGAGGTTTGCCAAATAGCTTAATTATCTCCTGTCTTGTCATGCACCATTATGTCCTACATCATACCTTGCTAAATAGAACAATTATAACTTACTTGTACGCCTCCTAAACCGCCAGTGACTTACACATTTGCAATGAAGTGGTGTCTGCCTTCTACAAATTATATATGTAATTATAGCATTTAACTCGTGAGCTGTCATTATATGAGGCGATCATCAAGTTTCTGGTACTGTTTATTTATGGCAAATTGTCTACCAACCGACAATGACAGATATATATAGAACTTGTTTTCCTTGTCTTAATAGAATTCGGGAGTTGTCCCACCTACATTACATGGAAAGCCTGCAGAGACTCTATCTCGGTATGAATAGAATACAGGATCTGACTGAAGTGGAGAAGTTGTCTCCCTTGTCCGAGTTGATTGAGCTCAGTCTAGTAAGCTGTCCGGTGGCGAGGCGTCTGATGCACCGTCCCTTACTGGTGTATAAGATGCCATCATTGGCTGTTATAGACGGTATACCCGTCACAGAAGAGGAGCAACTTAAAGCATCACTATACTACATCCAGCAGGAGGTATTACAGCTGAATGGTAATGTAATGAAATCCCAGACCATGACTCATATTAAATGGTGATGTTAAAATCCGTTTAGTAATCTCACAAGTGGGAAATTATTGTGGCTGAAGCCAAGACCACCATATACGGCCCACCTCCATATAGGGCTGCGCCATATACGGCCCCACCTCCATACAAGGCCGCGCCATATACGGTCCCAGTTTTTGTTTTTTTACGTTTTGGCCAAATCATTTTAAGGTATAGTGACTAAAAGTAACTTTGCTTACCCTAGATCATTTGGTGCATTTGATATTTCCTGAATTCCACATGGTTATACCCTCATTTGTAGGAATTTATGGGTGACGTTGTGATTTCAGTGCATTGTTATATTTACATGTGTAATACAACAATGCCTGGTACGTTCAGTAACTTGTTGGAATAAATGGCCAAGCATGACCAAGTACACATAAGTGATGGGACTCAACTGTGTGATCCTGCAGATAACTTTTTATTGAGAGTTAGGGCACAAAAAGCCGAAGTGATTTAAGAATATAAAAAGTAAATTAAAGGACCATAAGTAAAAAGCTGTGAAACAAAGTTCCTACTTTGTTCTGTTATAGAAAAAAACACTAATAATTTATAAATTCAGAAATTTCAGAAATTCCTTCCTGTACAATGAGGTATTTGAGGAATATGAGTTAATTAGGTGATGAGGTATAAATCGAGCTTATATGCGCACTGAACGATTTACGATTGTGATTTTGGTACTACCTTAGAATGCTATTTAGCGGGCAGTTGCCTGCTAGAATAGAATTGTAAAGTTAGGACTTGCTATCCAAACAGTTTACCCTCTCAGTCATCCAACAACTTAATATCCACTTAATTGCTGTTCATCTTTTGACAGACCTTTACTAATACTGTACTTGCAGCAACAACAGCAGATGATGAGTGACAATACCCAGCTACTACCTGGTATCAATCCCAGTTTGGCTAATGTCAAAGGTCAAGTGCCTGTCAAGGTCACCAATGTTAGCCTGGGTAGCTTCACTGAGAGGACACCTTGGAGCGGGACGCTACAGTTCGACCCTTCTATGCTTGCCACAGCGGATGAGAGAAGTAAGTAGGAAATTGCCATTGTAGTAAATCTTTGCTCAAATTATAAAACATTGTCAACATTCGAATATTGTGTTATTTGTCTTGCCGGTAGAGTTAATGTCGAGTGACTGCTAGTAAAAAACAACCAAATGCTAAACATAAACAAACCATCAAATATCCAAATAGTTTTCTAGTGAAATAGTAATTTAACCACCAACTATTCCCAGAAATATAGTATTATTTTAGCCTGTTTCTGTGCTGGCCAAATTTGTCATGGATGAACAAAAGTTGATTTGAAATTAATTTATCTATATTGTAGAGTACAGTCTTCCTATTGAAGATGTATCAAAATAATGTTGTAGGATATTGACTACTAATTGTGTTTTGTTGTTCTTGTATTTGATGTTACAGTGGTGCTAGTTCATTACATACCATTAGGTAGGTTTTATTTAGCTAATATGCATGTTAGTGGTGGTTATAGCTCTATGTCTGGTTGCAGATTATTCTATGTCTATTGTTTATGCATTTCATTTTCCACTTGAGAATGTTTGTCCATGTTGCATGGCCTCAGTAGTTGCAGGTTTGCCCTTGCTACCTTCACATTCATCAGCTTATATTTCTTATATATAAATTATGAAGTGACAGGGCAGACTTACTTGACTTTGAGCTGGTATCTGTACTTTGGTGTGCCGATAGGTGCACCAAGAAGTACGAACTCTAACCCAACATTTAGAGCGGGGCTGGGCAACCCCCATCACGCAGACCTAATCAGTCCTTTGAGGTGTTTTTCTGTGGCCGTCAAGGTCTTATAAAATTATTTCAAAAATCCAGTTATTTTGTAAATTTTCTAAATTAAAGCAGGCAATTACTGTCTTAGAAACTTATCTCTGAAATTATTTTGTTTTCATTACCAAAATAATGTCTACCACTAAAGTATTTATTTCAAGTAATAAATAGAATTAATAATATTATTATTAGCAACACATTTTCATCTGCGATGGGGCGGCCATTTTACATTATTGTCCCAATGCCACCACAGGTTTCTCTGAATAAATAAGAGTTGTCTTCTTTATCACAAAAGAAGGCAATTCCTAATTAATTACAATTAAAATTTCAGTACCATCCTGCATACAATGTAGAGAAAACAACTCTAAGCACTTCTTATTGAAAATGCATGTACATTTATTTGCACAGTTCAATAATGGATATTCCTTGGTCAATGACATAAAAACGAGTCATAGCACAGGTTGGGTGGGGCTGACAAATTAGTTGGCCCCAGTTTAATATTAGCAAAAAATCTGGCCCAATTGGAAAAAAGGTTGCTCACCCATGATTTTTAGTGTGCACCCTCTAAACGTTGGGTTATTTTCATGTCTTTGAATTAACGTGTACTCTACGGTACGGTACGGTACTGTACTGTACCAAGAAGTACGAACTCTAACCCAACATTTGTCTCTACGGTACTGACAATGGTTAGACATAACCTTAGATCTGCTAAACAAATTTCAAATTATCTAGTTTATCTGCAGTCCCTATCCTGGTTGTGTCTTTTGTGACAGCTTACCCGTGTTCACAGAGTTTTCAGCCTCCTGGATATGTTTTTGGATTAAATCTGAGTGTTTTTTTTGCATGTACAGTGTTTGGCCAGGTAGCTTGCAGGCATGCCTATTATAAATACTCAAATTTTATCATAAAATGAAAAATGCTCAAATGATCGGATTATGTGTATTTTGGCTTCCATGGGCTCCATCAGCAAGCAGTTAGTACTGCGAATCTAATTATAGTTTCAACTGTGGAGTTGCTCCCTCTCAGATAAATAGCCCAGAGAGTAGGCAACTCCATACTTGGATGTGCCAAATCTATAGGTAGACAGCCCTGCCTATTCGTCAATTGATGATGGCAGGAACGCAGTCCCCACAACGTTATAATGCGACTGCCATCTCATAGAATGCATGTAAAACATTTAATACATAATAAAGAATTGATAATGTTTAGAAAGTTGAGTTGTGTAGTATAATTGTTTATCATTTATGACACATTTGCATGATATTTAGGTTGTCTTTTGTTTGTGAACCCAGTTCATTGGTAAATACACTTCATTCTTGTTTCTAAAGACACATAATGAAGATAAATACTTAGGGAGCCTTCGAGCTCCGGGATCGACGATGCAATGCCATAAAAAATGAAAGAGGAAAGGTAAAACGGGTTGATG
>JAOQGN010344314.1:0-13908 GCA_027564295.1 Himantozoum antarcticum
TGCTGTGTAGTACGGTAGTATATTAGTGCTGTGTAGTACGGTAGTATATTAGTGCTGTGTAGTACGGTAGTATATTATTGTCTTTGCAGATGCGACTATGAGGGTATACAAAAGAGTCATCTAATGAGGCACATGGAGACTCATAACATCATCAAACGTTACGCTTGTAATCACTGTTACTTCTCAGCTAATACTATGGGCTATATGAGGATTCACTATACAAGATGTCACCCGGGTTAGTAGTACATGTAGTGGCTACGTGTTACCAGCTCGGCAGAGTTACCAGCTCGGCAGAGTTACCAGCTCGGCAGAGTTACCATCTCGGCAGTGTTACCAGCTCAGCAGTGTTACCAGCTCGGCAGAGTGGATTGCATGCAACTAGCTTCAAATAATATTACTAAATTATAGATTTCACATATGGTTACATCTATGACTAGTAGACGCAAGATGGATCAGTTTTACCATGTTCATGCTGCACTGTATTGCCTTTGCTATTGTGTGCCCCTCCATTAGTTATTGGTTAGGTTTCTCCATTTCCAAACCTATTTTCCAGCAATATTATTTAATATATAGCTAAAAAATAGGCAGTTGTATTTCAACAACATTAGTTTATGTTAAGGTCGATGAAATGCCAACGAAACAAACAACACTAAACATGTTACTTATGTAGTATACTATATACTATAAGTAATTATATTGAAATATTTTGTTTGATTTTCCATACACTGTCTTCCACAATGGCACAATCTATTTTGCATTGATTCACATTTTTAATTATGATATATTTATCCAATTAGGCATTACCTACATTCAGGGAAGAGAGGGTGCCCAGGGAGGAGGGCCAAGTCTAACAGGTTTTGGTGAGACTGGGGCGCCGACTAACGTGTACAAGTGCGTCAGCTGTGACTACCTGTTTGGCAATCTGTCTGATATGAAGAGGCATCTGAGACACAAGCACAGGATACACATGACCGATATGAGGGTGGTCAGCGGACAGGATGTGGTCACTGAGATTGTCCCCTTAGAAAATCAAGATGGTATTACTTCAGATGTACAGGTAGATAATACGGACAAGCTCCCTATACCCAACTGGGCAAAAATATATGTTAGAATTTAATTCTGATAACTTTGCTATAGGAAATTTTGCTTAGTAATGTAGTTAATTTAGTAATATATATTATTAATAATATTTATTAGTATTATCGTTTATTTAGTAATAGTTGTTATTTTATAAGTAATTAATTATTAGTAACAATTTATATAAATTGAAAATAAAATTTGTTGAATCGTCCGTCAGTGGTTCTAATTCTTAGAGCTACCTTGCTATTTCTTTTTTCATGTGGTATTTTGCAATGTTGCGTATATGAATCAAGACTGGGTGGATTCATTAATCTATGTACATATTTTGGCAAAGGAAATGAATAGTGGTAAATAATACACTGATAAGGAGCATATATTTACTAATCACGTTCAACATACGGCACCGAATTGGAGTTGTCAAACATCAATATTATTACGTGCGATGGCATGATTGCTGCTTTAGTCCTTTTCTTAGATTTTTCTGAACTAATGATATAATTATTCCAAAAGCTAAGCTAAAGGCTAAGCGAAGCTAATCTACAAATTTCAGGGATTCATAGGCCACCCTGTACTACCCTATATTTGGTGTATGATTAAACTGGCTGCATGTATGTAGTACTTGTTAGCTTGGCAATCAATCACCCTCAAACACTCAGAAGTTATCTCTCACTGGTATTTATATGGCGATGGGACAGAGACTGGTATATTTAGACTAAAACAAATTTTTTGCGAAATGTCAAGATATGTGGAAGCTTGACTGAAATAGATGAAAATGTAGTTTTTGACTAGACTCCGATCTGAGTGTAACAGACATAGAGCATGATGGTGAGACACTTGTATGACGCTGTGGTATGATAATATTAGATGTAATAGAATACCCTAGCCAACTGAGTACTTCTCAAACAAAACAAACTCAACTGGTGGGCTCGACAGATCTAGCTAGAATAATTCTGCTATATATCAATGTTATACCTACTGCTGTATTACCAGATTATGAGATTTCCACTGGACACCAACTCTATGGATACCGATAGGCAGATGATGCAAGTGATCCGTAACGCTGATCAAGAAGGCACTACGTTTAGTAAGTTTCTCACACTATGGGAATAGAAGGGTGTCTATCTAAACATTGCAATTTAAACGTCTGACAGATGGCTAAATAGTAGAACAGTCACTCCAATGCCCGGATTGTATCCAAAGTCCTGTCATACCAATGACTAAAAATGATATCTGCTGATTCCCTATTTAATGTTCAACAGAAATGTTTGGAGTTGAGAGTGCTCCGCCCATACTTGGGAGAGTAAAGTTGGAACTGTATACGGCCTACTTGGCCTTCCTTAGACCACTTATGAGACAACTATTGGATTTTGATGTTAGGTTAGTAGAGTACAGAATGATGATATCATGTTAAAGCTAACCTTTTAAACGAGAGAGGCCAGTGGAACTGGGATGCATTGTTTAATTCCAATATTGTTCGGTGCGCTTTGATTACTTCCATTATTTTTTGTCAGAATTATGTGAGAATTGCGTAACATTTCTATGCGTGTAGCTACTAGTAGTAGCTACACGCTCTGGGTTCTGTTTATTGTATGACTACTCTCATTGAATCAACTGTCTTTTTTAGTTGGTGAAGTAGAGGAACTAGATAACTCTGACATACATCTCGTTGGAGACATGGTAATATTATTATCATACTATTATTATTATAATATATTATTAATTATACAGTATACTTGACTAGAATTTATAATTGTTGTCAATGCTACATACATTGACCTCCGTCAAGGACCGAGTAGCTCATAAATGATTGCAATTTTTTTCTACTGACCCTTGTTATCACCATTGGTAAATATTAAAATTTGCTTTCACACATGTCAAATTGATTTTACTTGCATACATGTAGCTCTGAAATGAATGTTTACTTGCATACATGTAGCTCTGAAATGAATAAAGGTTGAGCACCTATAAAGCATTCATGTAAATTATTGCCAGGACTATGGTTTGCAAAGTTAGTCCTCCATTGATGCGGCACCTCTAACTCCGATCACCAAATGGATAATAATCCTAGAACTTTTTAATATGTACTTAGGACATAGAAAGGCGGAACATGTGCTTCCATTATAGTAATAATAATGTATCCTGCACCATTTGCTGGTTAATAGGAAGCAGAAACTACTCACGGAAATATACAGACTGTAATAATGGACTACCCACCAGATGTTACACAAGTCATGACATTCACTGCTCCAGGGGAGACTAGCTCTCACATGTTTGTCTCATCAGTTGGTAAGCTATGAAAGCAATTAAATGCAATAATATACTTACATGTCCCAGTTAATGTACTCCTTTCTGCAGGCTCCATAACACCGACTGACAGTAAAAGCACATCCATCTGTGTTCAACATGAAGGAACATCTTGTTGCCATTATTATCAAAATTCTTCGGTGGGGGTGGTATTTTGGCAACCAATGCGTCTTTTATTGAGAAACAAACACGCACAGTTCAACCACTATTCCAACAAATTTAGTACCAAACTAACCCATTTACAACAAACTAAAAAGAAATCATCAGATAAAATGTAGCTAAAGTTACTTGGATTCATTTTAACCAGAAATGACTTATTAAAAAGCATTGCTCACAGGAAGTGGGGACACTATGAGTATGAACCAGCAATTACAATTAGGTGATCTAGACTTCTACATGTAATTATGTGATCTAGGGTTCTAATTATGTGATCTAGGGTTCTGATTATGTGATCTAGGGTTCTGATTATGTGATCTAGGATTCTGATTATGTGATCTGGGGTTCTGATTATGTGATCTGGGGTTCTGATTATGTGATCTAGGGTTCTGATTATGTGATCTAGGGTTTTAATTATGTGATCTAGGGTTCTAATTATGTGATCTAGGCTGCTAAAACATGATAGTATATTATTTTATCATTGTTTGCAGACTCAATCGCGAAACCTCGGGGTATCAGTCTGCTAAAATCCTCCAAGACCAACACTGAAATTGTGACACGGACTGAACATGACTCCACTAACAATGACATCACAGATGGAAACATTGATCAACAAATGGAGACAGATGATGCCTCTTGATCAGTTGAACAAGTAGTTACTATAAAATTAGTAGATTAGTAGATCTAATCCAACCAGCCTCGGATACAGTACATGGCTATTGTATATATACTTAGGAGGTGGTTAACCATTTCCTTGTTACACAAAATCTAGGGAATACTGAGGTAGAATCTACTGTATTCGATCGATCATAATAAATCATAGGCATAATGATTATTCCTTTTCAGTTCTGTCACCTCGACTTGACGTAACTTGGGGTTTAGATGTCTCAAACCGGAAATTGGGAACTTAATCTTAGGAAGTGCTGGCTGAACTGGAAAGGAATGTTACGTTTTACGTATATTGATAGTTTTCTTTCAGTATTATATTTTAATTTTAGTTTTTTATGAACTAAACCAAATTATTTTGTCATCTACCAATATGACAACTGCAATTTACTACAGCAACATCAAAAACCAGGGTTTTCTTTTGTTTGATGTTGTTGCTTCTGTGAATTTAAATTTGTTGACGTGACATCTTGATATTAATGAAATTCTTCTCAACTCTTGTATTTATTTAGTTGTTGTATCAATAGAATGTCGACTGAGAGTATAAACTATACAGTATAAAATAGTATATATATATACTCTATACCACTATATTTTATTATTAGCACATACACTGTAAATAACTACAAAATATAAAACATCACAATTCTATAAGCGTCGTCGTTTTTTGGGCATATTAGTACCAAAGTCCACTCGTGAAACATCAGTGAGTGACACCAACTTCAGTCCTGCCTCTTCCAGGCCTTTGCACGCTGCCTACAAACATTACACAATATGACATCCACGTGCAAACAAGCATGGTGTATGCAACTTATGGAAATAACAATTACTAGACTATATATATATTATTATACATAATATTAGTCTGGTGTGCAGCGTTCTTGTAAACATGCAAAATGATTGCATGCTGACTACAGCAACATCTATGATATAAATAAGCGGTTGAAGACGAATACATGTAGATAAAATGGCAATGAATTTGGCAGCTGTCCTTAGCATGAAACAATTTTCATCAGAAGCTCTACAATTGGTAGTTTCAGTTGGTCGGAAATGAAGCAGAGATAACAGTCATGGTGAGCTTCGCTGTACACGATTCGCCTTTGAACATAACATTCGTGAGTAAATGCTACAGATTTTCATATATGAATAAAACGGCATAAAATATGATTAGTGGAGTCACGATTAAGAAATTTTAATCATTATTAATCTTAACACGGGGAAAACAATTTCTTCAATTAATCTTGGAATAACCTCAACTTATTCTGTTTCAATTATTACCATAATATATTGAAGAAATAAAATTAAATTCTGAAATTGCGTTTATTCGTACAGTTCATAATTGTTGTTTTGATGGATTGTTCACAATGAACCGCCCAGTGTATATTTCTAGGGTGGTGGTTCAGTAGTGTAGGTTAACTGGACATGGAGAGTCTGCCCAGTCATAGTATTTACTTCTGTTCATGTTGACCTTAGTTTTGAAAAGGAAACAAAATGGAAGCACACTCATAATTTTGTTATGATATAGCAGAATTCCATTCTGGAACGTAGCGATTCTACTTGAAAATGCTACGATTAATCAGAGGCCAAATTAATCGAGTTAAGTTAATCTTTTGAGAACTAATCAATTTAATCTTAGTTAATAACTCGATTAATGGCCAACACTGAATATTATGTACCACAATTGTCCTAATTTCGTATGGTAAATTAATACATTTAGTTCTTGGGCAGAGTTAAGTGTTTAGAAAAAAATATGAGAATCCAATGGTGCTTATATTACAGAGAGGGGCTCGCCATTCATTTCACTTACAATCTGCTAGTTGCGTATGCACAGTTGGCACACTGATCCTACTCGCATAGCATGGGTAGGTAAATATGGTAACAGAATACCAGACACACTCATGGGTAGGTAAATGTGGTAACATAACATCAGTCACACTAACTGAGTATGGAAATTTAGTAACATAACACCATACTTACCAATCTTCCTTTGCCAATTCCTTTAATAGCTACTTTCACGTGTACTATTCCCGTTTTAGCTGCATGCTGTAACAAGTGTAACATATATATTCTCCTGTACAATAGAAAGCCAGTACTCTATAAAATCATCAGCAATCGTTGTCATACATTGCGTAGTCCGCAGGCTTTTGGCTAGTCTCACATGATAGTTAGTGTGTGGCGTCACCCTACACATTCGGTTACTGGTCCATGGCCACCGCAGGCACCCGGCTCCAATTTTGAACAATGGTCCAATGGGATCTTTTAGGTGCCCAGTAAGATGTTTAACTGATACACCAGAACTCGAGTATTTTACATGCTGATCCGAACACATGTGAGCGAGTGATAAAGCTCAATGCTTGATGTACAAATAGAATGCAAGTACAGTATTAAGATTCAGAACACTGAAGTTGCTCCATGGGTTCTGACGGCAGGTGAAATACCAGGTCTTGGTCAGGTCTTGGGATTACCAGGAAAACAAAGCAAATCAACCCGTGGCAAGCAAATTAGTAGTTGCCCTCCTTTGAAAATATACAACTCCAATTGTCTTTCCCACAATTCCAGCGTAGGCAAGCAAAGTTTAGCACAACACCTGGACCTTTAGTTAATTTGAGGTTGTTTACATTCCTACATCAATACTATATTGCAAAATACTGGATAGTCCCTATTTAGTGCACTATATATATCTTGCCACATGTATTATTGCATGATTTGTTCTCCTTGTTCAAGCTTATCAATATAAATAGCTATTGGAGTTGTGCTGCCATCAGACTATATATCTGTACAATTAATGAAACACAAACCTGCCCTGCAGCCAGTCCAGCAGCTTGCGCGGCTATAGTCGTCTTCTTTTTAGCATTCTTAAAGCCGACAGAACCCTAAATATCAATAAAAATAATATCAATTCTCTACCAATGTTTCATTTGTCCCCAAATGTTACATAGCATATAAATTATGTCAGTTGATAATAATGCTATCATGTGGAGTTGAGTTAAATAAAAAATATTATGCATTGCGGCATAGCGATCAGCAAACAAACATTAAAATGGCTGATGTACTCCAGTAACTATGTGCTTGATACTGATCTACAGAGCTCATATGCTTCTTCTACACAACAGTAATACAGTCTAACCTGTGTCTAACCTATACAAAGACCACCTACCTTAACAGACCTACGTTAGTTCTCCCAATGCCAATTTAATGATAATGTACGTGCACTGTGCTAGGAGAAAACCTGTGCTATGAGACCAGATTGGTTGACTCCCAAGGGCAGTCTCTTAAGACAAGTTAGACTGTAACTAGAATTGTATTAGAACTAGAATGCTATCTTTTGGAAACAAGACAAAAGATTAAGCTGATTACTTTCACAATTATTTCGGTTCGAGAGAGATAGAGAGAGTCACTTACCCCACTAGCATTAGCTATGAAGCGACCTACAACCAAAGATATAACCCATGAAAATGTGGAAAAACAAATGGAAAGTTGTATTCCTTTGTATTCCTCTCAATAAATAACTGAGTAGAACTAGAAATGTAAACATTCTAATGTGGAAGTAGTATAGGATTAGACCAATGGGATTTGGACACCGACATCATGCGGGTTACCCGGGTTCAATTCCCATGTGTGCTACATATAGAATGGGGGTACACACCATGCTATCAATGCTTAGGGCTTCTGGGCAAGGCTCTGAACCTGAAATTTACTTGGGTGATCTCCAGTCTTAAATTGAGAGCAAATTGGGCTCCGTATACGGCTTGGCCACAATCATTTCTCACTTGTGAGACAATTACTAACAAATTTTTCCATAGCATTTAACACAAACATATAGATCTACATTGTAACTTCATCTGGTCGCCTAAATGCGGATACTTTTGAGAATTGCTGTACATCTACAAGGGACATAAAGTAGAACCCTATATCAAATTGCACAATCCATACATTAATAACAGCAATAACAATAATACATCGAACAATGACCATCCAAGCATATTTCAATAACCATGAAAATTATGGTTTATGGTAGACCTATTCATATGGAACACTAAACACCTAGTCTCCTAAATACTAGACCAGGTCTATCTGGGGATCACATAGAAAAATTCCAAACAAATGATTATTTTAGAAAAAGTTACCCGCTCTCAAATTTAGTTTTGTATCCACAATGAATATCAGGAACATTGGGGGTATGTCATTGATGCTCCCAACACAGACACTTCAAATTGGAAAACTGTTGCATCAATTTATCACATGGGCATTGATTTACCCACGGAGCAATTTATCCCACAGGACTTGGCATTAAATCCCATGGGCCTTGATACTTACCAGCATGGTTAGTAACAACTACCATAGTGTTTTGATAGGACGCCTGTATGTGGGCGATGGGCAGTTGATCATATCTCTGTCCATCTATCATAGCTGAATTCGTTTCTTCGGAGGGTATCAATATACCTCTGCAACAAACCAAGTGTCACAAATATTGTAAGATATTTACCGCAAACATCATAATGTATTAATGTCTCATAATGCATTAATGTCTGTATCAAAATCAAGGACATTGAGACAGAATTGAATACATGTTCAAAATATTAAAACAATGCTGCAAAATTTGTGTACAATTTTGCACATTTCGTAGTGTATGATGGCAACTTTGAACAAACAAAATTTTGATAGTCTCGATATTTTGATATTATGAACACTGGTAGTCATGAAGTACGTAGCCAATTAATAATATCTAGTTGAAATTTAAATTATTAGGTTCCAATTCTTGACAGTCATGATTATACAACTCACCGTATTCTATGGGTAGGCAATTCATCACTACCTAGATGTTCCAAGTCATCAAACTGGCCCTCATCCATGTCAAAGTTTCCGAGATCAGGTAAGCTTTCTGCACTTGTCAGTTGTGATAAAAGGTCAAGTACTGAGTCACCACTAGGTGGGTCAGTTGAACCCTCTGTTGCATACATCCGCAATGTTACAACTACAAATAATATAAATTAAAAAAATGCTATTTGTACTATTCAAGATTAGTTTCAACAGAATTAAGAAATGTCCGGTGCAAAGCGTTTGAACATAATGTCAGTTGTTGGTTAAGCACAGCCTGGGTGTGATACAGAAATTGGGCTAGTCACTACCATAGTGTGTCTAAATTTGGTTAGACTTCATCCAAGTAATCTGAGTGAAGTTTTAAGCACCAGACAAAGGCATAAAATGACATTCAATATATTCAACACACAGCCTGTTGTGGCCAGAAAGTCATCCCTTATGGCATCATCTAGCAATGCTAAGATGATGCCAGTGGCCCAGTGTTTATCAGCAACGGTGACAGCACTGAGGTTTGCTGAGTAACAGTATACAAGTGCTCAATTTCTAGCAAGGGTTCTTTTTGTTGCAACTAAGTACCTTATCAGTCCTCATATACCAGTAGCAAATTAGGGCTAAAGTAGCCTGTAGCAGTTTATCGATGAGAGCAACTCTGGATAATGAACCAGACGTTATATTATACTGCCTATCATGATAGTTACTATATACCTCTATTGGCTGGTGTTGCCAGATATAATGCAGAAGAACTCTTTGACATATGAAATGAATCCTTGAACTTTGTAACTTGCAACTTTGAATATTGTTCAGTGCCATAACCAAGGTTACTTCTTACAACATTCCTCAGGATGCCACGAAACATCTTCTCAGTGGAGAACTGTGTGTTTGTGAGAAAGTGTGGTTGGTGATCGTGTCAAAATGTCTTCCGTACCCAGCAATATCAGTATGTCAGCTATTGAACAGAGACAGTTTTTTTTAATAGCTATATTTTACAGGCAATAATATTCAGTACAACTTGTCTCGGGAGTGGGGGTTTCTGAAAGTCATCAGAAACAAAACGGTGACACGAAACAAGTTAATCCATTTAATAAAGCCTCTATTCTTTTCTCAACAAATGTAGCACTCACAAAACTAGCTTTGTGAAACCAACAGATACTCTCAGCAAACACTAACTTTTCTTCCAACAAGCTTTGTCTGGCCAAGGAATTTACTATCTTCCAAGGAAAAAAGCCTTAATATTGGTAAAGAGTTAAGGTATAGTTATAATTGTTAGTAATCGTTTATTTGGTATGGGTATCGGTATAATTGGTAAATTTGGCAGTTCTATGTCTATTTAATATAGATTGAAATGAAACACAATTTGCGGTGACAATTTGTCTTATACACAGGTTCCTCCAACTTGCTGGTTTATGCTATTTCGCAACTTGAAAACTTGCCAGAGAATTTTCAAAATAGCTTTCAAATTAGATTGCCCATTAATCCAAAGAGCATATACAAAAAATCATGCTCAGCTGCCTTCCAGTTATGTTAGTCAAAATTCTCAACAACAAAAAAAACAAAATATTACATTGGACATTCAACTACCTGACACCATAAGTGGTGCAATGAGTGTAAAACATTATTGTAAATAATATTACTAGAAGCATTATAAAATAATATTTTATTAAAATTCAAGTTGTTAAAATTTGAAATTAAATATTTTATTTTAAATTAAAATCAAGAAAAATAAAAAAATGTTTTCTTCAAATTTTGACAACTTGAATTTTAATAAAATATTTATTTTATAATGCTTCTAGTAATATTATTTATAATCACGCTACTTGCCCGAATTGACATTTTAAAACATTATCGGCAGAAAATCAATGTGATTGGCTCATTCACCTCGGGTGTCAAACTCAATTGAGCTGGGATTGAGCTCAGTGCAATCTTCTAAGATTTTTAGGATTTTAAACAGTTAGATATCATGACTTGGATGCAGCACCGCTATGACTTTTTGTGTGCTTCTTCTGATGATAAGAGCTACTTATACAGTTATATTTCACAACTATTTTGAAAAATCTTTGACAGTTTCTGATTTCCGAAATAGCATACATAAACTAACAAATATGACTATGAGGAGCCTGTGTAGACATACTATATTTAATACTATATGTGGGAAATGCTGATGGCAATCAAATGGCAATCAAATGGCAATAATGGATAATATACTGGCCCGACTAATATCATTATTACACTTTATTGTTGCTAAACGTTAAAGAACCTTGATAACAATAATTAATCATAACAAATAGTATTAAGAAGAACTACCATATCATAGTTGAATATTAAGCCTAAGGTAAACATTTGAAACGATGTCCAGTAGCCTGCGAACCAAAACCAAAACTTCATCTACAAATACCCAACCCCAATCAATAATCTTAACCTACTAGATGCCATAAGAAATCGAGGTATGCGTAATGTAATAAAAATATGTAACCATTACGCTACTTACTGAGGGACTCAGACTCAACTACAATTACTACTTACAATAATCGTGCGGAACGATTAACGATTAGCAACGTTCTGCACGATTATTGATACCATAGGCACAATATGCACAATAATGATATCATAGGCCTATTATCATTATCATATTATGATTATCCAGTATCCAATCATATTGCATTATGAAGTGGCATGCATTTTCATTTTCATCTTTACTGTAAATCTATGTATACTCAGAGGAGAGCAGGGAGTCACACGAATTGAACTCACCGGGTAGTCTTATTAATAAATATTAGAGATTAATGAATTGACATAATTTTTTTATTTATATCTGAATATCCATCTCATCACGTTTTAGTTTGTTGTTGTTTCTATTTTATCTGCATAAATTTTAATATTACAATCATATTCAAATGAACGAAAAAAGTATAGCAAAGAAGGTGATGCAAGCCTATGTGCACATTAGCAAAGCTATTCTTGGCGCAAAGCCCATTTAGCAGTTGGCAATTTATAATCACTTAATTAGTACGAAGCGAAAGCCATCACGGAGAATCAAGCAGATGTTACGTTAGAATTGATCCCTGTTTTTAATGTGTTCATTAGTGTTAGTAGGCCTACACTTGCACAGCTGCACGTTTCACCTGGCATTTTAGCATAGACACTCGTGTTATCTGGTTGTACGTTCTGCACGATATCTCAGTCTTACTGTGGGGGCCTACTGTGCACATTACAATTATAGTCATACGCTCACGTGAATCATAGTAGTGCTAGTACACTTTCTAGAGTTAATATTCAAACGTGATTGCACAATTATAACGCGCACGTTATCGCATACACACACGGGCGCACACACCAACAATTACAGACATACACACGTATGCTCAGCAACATCTATTATCAGGGCACATTCAAATTCAAACTATTAGTACAATAGGATCCATAATTATAGAAGAGTGACCTACCCCAAATTCTACTACAGCAGGAATGAAGGATTTTAAGAAAATAGTTTTTCTTGGTTTTTCATAAATCATGAAATATAGGCTACCACCTATCATAAATCATAAATCATAAATAGAGCCATAAATACATATACTATGATACATAAATACATAAATAAATACATAAATAAATCAAATCATAAATCATAAAATATAGCCTACCACTGGGTACCACCAACAAAAAACCCCAACCACCCAAAATGAAATCCTAACCTCAGTGTAGGATACTAAGCTAAGGCAAAATTCTCTATAACAGCACATAACAGAACTCAAGAAGGAATACAAAACTGTCATATTTTATTTTATACATTTCCTCTAGATTTGCCAACTTTTTTTAATGTAATTTAAAATTACCACTTTCATCTCTTTTACAAGATCGGCTAATCAATTATTTCATTAAATCAATGTGAATTCAGAGTAATCCTAAGCCCAGGCCTCAACACAGAATGTTACTTATCATATAATATTAAACAAATTAAAATTTAAGCAAACTATTTATATCTCGTTCCAAAAGAATCCTTGGAATTTTTAGTAAACAGGAAATGGAGTAGAAAGTATCAAATATTTGTCATTGTCACTAACTTAGCTAAGTAACGAGATTAGAGGGTGGAGCAGGTTAACCCCAAAATAGAAAATTACTAAGGAACTAGGTCACTAGGATATGTCAAGGCTGCTGTCCAGACTGTGTTCCAAGTCATCTATCCATTATGTGACTGCCAATTCAAACTTCCGATCTTTCAAATGTCATACTATTACCATACTGTTTGTGGTTGCACAGGCTAGCGCTATTGCAACTCCGCTTCTCACTCAGATTTTTTATAAAAAATATTTTAGGAGATATTTGTCCATGTCGTATTCATGGTTATGTTGAGGTAATGTAATCAGGGGCGGCTATAAAACCGGTATGGGGAGCAAAATTTTGTTTTCGGTAGCTCCTCCCTGGGAGGGTCTCGGCTACCCTCTTTTCATAGCTTGACACCCCATCATACAGGTGTGGCTCCCCCACCATGCGCTTAGGCGCAATAATGCAAATTTTGAGCTTAGCTTAGTTCTAAGATGTGGTTTTGGGTTTGGGGCGTGGCTGCACTTTATCAGGAGAAGACAACTTCTCAGTGTACAATGTAGCCATGTAGCATATCAAATCGAAGCATTTTAAGAGAGCAATTCACTTGGGGCTGTTAAAATTGTAGTAAGGACAATTGGTCTCCAGATATTATTATTTGCCCTTGAGTATAAGAAATCACCCCAGAGGTTATATCAAATTGATGGCTATATAGTTCTTTACTTATAGCAAAAACTCAGTACCCCCACCCCTTGGTAGGATAGGCCTAAGGCTTATAAATATCAGTGTCAGAGCAGAAAATAATACGTTTCAATTAATTAATAAATTATATTAATTATAAAT
>JAOQGN010344424.1:0-13905 GCA_027564295.1 Himantozoum antarcticum
TTTCAACATGATTTTAACATTTTTCATTCATCTTGGGTATATACGCAACCATCAGCATACAGTTGCATTCACAATGGTAGGAACAATAGGGAATTGTGGCTCTATTATCAAAGTTCTGCCGAGTAGCCATGAGAATAGAACCCAGTCCATAATTTATGCTTCAGATTACTTCTATTATATTCATAATACTTCTAGTTTAAATTATCCTTTGGTGAACAATGAACTGATAAGTGAAAAGTAATATGACAGCTCAGACTGACGCACGCAGATAAGGAAAGAGTAGTAGGAGTGAGACATGGTAAGTACGTATATCAGATTTATTAGCTGCAACAAGTAGTATCTTATGCTTAGAAGTTAGTAATTCATGACACAAATGGAAACTTTAACTCGGCTAAATGGAAATGGCCAGACCATTCCTTGATATGATTTTATTCTAGTAAATACTGGAATGTCTGGGGAATGAGCACTGCCATGATGGAAAGTCTGGGGGATGAGCACTGACATGATGGAATGAGCACTGCCATGATGGAAAGTCTGGGGGATGAGCACTGACATGATGGAATGAACACTGCCATGATGGCATGAGCACTGCCATGATGGAAAGTCTGGGGGAATGAGCACTGCCATGATGGAAAGTCTGGGGAATGAGCACTGCCATGATGGAATGAGCACTGCCATGATGGCATGACATTGCTGGCACCAGAACCACTTACTTGTAGCTCAACTCAATGCAAATGTCACTTTCATAATCTAACCCTGGAATTGGGCTGGACAATAGTAGCCGGTTGCTCTGCACTGGCCAGTGATGGAGTAACAAACTACTTCAGTTTGTTTTAATTAAAGCATATCATAAGATTTGGAATGCAAATTACATAAATATTATCGTTTTGGTAAAATGCAATGAACAACTAAAGCCGTTTGGCAGATTAGACGCTATGGAGTCAACAGGTCACTTATCCCGGCCTTAACCACTCCTTGCTCATCTATGGTGAATTGGAGGGTAACATACCCTAACAAATGTTTATCAGTATTCAAAACATACCTCCATGAATGACAGCAGCGTGAGCATCACGTGGGTTTACTTCTACAACCGGTATACCAAGTCTTTCCGCAATGTCTTCTACAGTTTCATTTTCAGGGGAGATGATTCCCACACCCTTAGCAATGGCTTTAGCTGTGATGGGATGATCACCAGTTACCATAATGACCTGCAACATTGACTGACGACATTTCAAACTGTACAGCAGCAGACATCAGCATGGATTAGAAAATTACGAATCAGAAAAGTAAACAAGCCTATGTAATGGGCCAACCACATTACTTCCACATATTTTCTTGATATTTCCCAGCTTTGTAAAGCCTATCTTTAGGAGAAAGCTTATTGTAAAGAGTATTTTTTAGAAAATTTTAATATTCGTTAAAATTAAGAAAATATAATACTTGATAAATGGGTCATGTTTTGTACAAGTAAGATGGACATTGATGGCAGTGGTGTACGACATTTGGAAACTGCCATTTGGAAACTGACTGTTTATAGTTGTGGTTTGGGATTTTGGGTTGGGGGACAAAGTAACCCCTCATCTAATGCTTAAGTAGTGTCACCCCCGGGACACTAGTTTCGAAACGGCAGTTGCGAATAGACCCAGATCCGTATTTATGTATATTGTGCAATGACCTAACAATGCACTGACCTAATGCAATTGGGTAGCAAACTCTGCTCTATATTATGAGAGTGCGGACAGAGAGTATGAACATTCCATTGTCTTCGGTTGTCATAATATTTATTCCTCAACAATATTTATTCCTACACAAGATAGTATTGATATTTTTAGTGTGATATTGCCTTGGGAACTTTCTGTGGCTTCATCAAAAGTTAACAGATTCTGGCGCAAGTATACATTTTGACTCAATTTTATAATGTAACGGACAATTACACGGAATAAAACACCAACATCAAACATATGCAAAGTTGTATGTAATATTGTCGTTATGAAGTATTATTAATATATTGCTTGCCTTGATACCAGCAGATCTGCATTTTGCGACAGCGTCGGGTACGGCAGCCCGTGGTGGATCAATCATAGACATGAGACCGAGGAAGCGGAGTCCGGTGAGGGGGAAGTTCTCCTCATCAGCATCAAAGGGATAGCCTGGTGGGAATTCATTAGCAGGTAAAACATAATCACAGAAACCAAGCACACGTTCTCCAAGGCCTCCTAGCTCCAAGTAAGCCTTCTCAAAGTTCTCTTTCCAGTGGTCATCCATGGGTATCTCTTCACCCTTCATGAACATGGTTGTACATCGGTCCAGTATTCTTTCAGGGGCTCCCTTCATCACCAAGATGTATCGCTGGTCTCTGGGATCATCAGTCTCATGGATTGAAACCTATCAAGTTATGTAACAAGTTAATACATTATAATAGGCCCTATCCAGCCACCAGCTGCTTATATTATTATTACATAATATTACCAATGACTATTTAAGCTGAGATGTATTCATCATTTGGCCGGTTGGTCACTCACTGACTCCCAGTCTCGCACATATTGGACATAGAATGCTTGCAGTACAAACCTTTTATTACAACACTAGCGACTCTATTATTCATAATTCAATACTTTAAATTTTTCTATTCATACGTCAGTATTCTTGCAGCAAGCATTTTCGCTGACGTGCAGTTTATTTTTATCAGCTTTGTTATAAAGATCGGCTCAATATACTTATTCAGTGCTAGTAAATGATCATTCAGTATATAGTAATTAATAATGCTGTTAGAAGTAAAACTACGATCATAGCATATTATGTAAGCATAAATCAATTCACAATGCCGCTGTCTGGCCTAGCAACAGTTTATGTGGGCAGCATAAACCATTGAATTCCGCTATATAGACCTACATTATATATTAAAGGCCAAAAGGTTCAAATAAGTCTAGCAAGAGCATCCAGAAACATTAGGTGATTTACCTCAACTGTCAGTGAGCTACGTTATAATTTCATTTGAAATTGTGTGGGTGAAGTAATACCAGTAATAGCCAGTAACATGGCCATACAAGTTAGTATAATATGCAGGAATATAAGTAGTAAGTCAATATACTGTTACTACATAATATTTCACCACCATTAGCTATTGATTGGCATATTACTTATTGCTAATATATCGCAAACACACAGGCAGTACTGTACATTGCCTGCTTTAGGCCGGCACTGTCATCTGGCGTCCAGTTGTACATTGTTATAGTATAGTTGCAGCGCCAGGCTGTTATACTGCTCGGCATTGTCTTTATCAGCTACATGGATTACATTGAACGTATTGCTAATGCTAATATAATGTCCAGCTGTCTTATCATGAAAACCCATCAAACATAAACAAAAGATTGTGTAAGACAGGCAGGCTACACACAATTCACACATACGCAATATGATAGAAGAGGTAGATATAGTATAGATAGATATAATAGTATAGATATATAGAGTATTATAGACATTATATAGAGTAAAGACTAGCCGGCCATCACGTTAATTGTATTATCCATCCAGGGTACCGGCTAAATGCACAGGAGCCTACTTGACCTTTAAACCTTAAAACCTTTAAACTGCAAAATTACTTAGGAAGGGCAGATTCCATAAAGCAGTGACATATCAATACACTAACGCATTAACTTTTTAATATCATCAATTGAATTAATGTGACAGTATGTGGTTTACAGCTATATTAATTGATGTATAGCCCATTGTTTGCCCTGCATTACAATTCTTGGTATAGATGTTCAGATAGATGATGGGATAGATGGTGACAGTGCCACCATGGTTGTGATTCAGCTCTCAGGAACGGTATCCAGGTCATAATATCAGTTGTCCAGGTGCAAGCGCACAATTTAATAAAATGCTTAGCCAGGGTTGATAGCCTCTTAGAATGAGAGAACAATTAGCTAGTCTGAGACAAAAATGCACTGAAGTAGTCTGCATCTCAGTGTGCCGGTCTCCATAATTCCTACTGGAAGAAATTATTGGCTGGAATTAATTTTAGCTAACTTTGCTAATTGAAAATTCATCAAAATTAATTCCGCAAATATTGATTCCTTCAAAAAAATTTGATATCTAACAGCAAAAATTTGAAGGTTCTATATAGAAAACAACGCTTTATGTGATTTTAAATTTCGGTAATTCAAAATTCGCGAAAAATACAGCCCGCTAATTCAGTTTTGTGTTAAGATTCACCAAAAGTAAGTCCACTAAAAATCTCTTCCAGTAGGGTATTCTCATCATCCTAAAACTTCTGCACCATAAATATAAAATATGAAGGTCTTGCCTTGCGCAAGCCTTTGCTGACATTTTATTGAAATATAAACTTGATAGAAACATAGAAACTTGCCTGATATTTGTTAGTCGAGTTGAAGGGAATCTCAGAGATTTTCTTGTTTCTTGAGCGGTATTCAGTGACGTTACCCATGGACAGTTCCACACATTTGAGCAGGGCAGACTCAGAGGCATCTCCGTTGCACTCTCGTTTCAGTACTGGCACATCTTGTTGACCAACCTTGAACTCGGCTCTGTTGCACAGCATAGCACAACGGGCCAGATTCAGCCAGGCTGGGTTGTCTCTGCCATACTTTGCATCTAAATCCACACGTACACAACATGAGACATCATAATGTTACAACATGGATTTCTTGAGATATTCAGCTACTTAAAAGACTATATATGACAAAAACTTTTTGTCATATATATACTTTTGATACATACTTTTGATACATACTTTTGATACATACTTTTGATACATACTTTTGATACATACTTTTGATACATACATACATATACATACTTTTTGTCATATTTTTGTGACTATACATTACAAAAAAATTTTCTTCAAAGCAAACTTGAGTCAATACTAAACACTCAATGACATCAAAACATGTGGTCTAAATACCCTCAGTAGCAAACAACTTGACACTTTATATTTTGTTGTTTTCCTGTTTTCTTGCCAAACAGAATTGCAAAATATCCTGGCGCTAAGCTGAGCAGTCACACCTGAATGACGTAGACTCTGTGACTGTGACCCTCTGCTCAGCTGTTACTGTCACACAGACACTGGCACACAGACACCCTGTAATGTAGGTTACAACTACTTTTTGTTACTCAAACTCCACACAGAGATTAGCACACATCATCAGCTCAGGTACTGAATATAGTAGTGAGTGAGCTAGTACTGAGTAGGTCTGCTACTGCATCTGTACCCTGTACTACTGGTAGGCCTGCTGCTGTATCTGCACTCTATACTTTGACTCATCTGCATGTACATTTATGTATGATATAACACAGTTAGATAGACTCAACACTACCAAGTAACAACTGCAGTCAGCACATCATTATATTAGCCTTGTTAGAGGACACACCAGTTTACCTTTATGCACTGCAGCAAAAGAGTCAGCATCATTTCATAATTAGACATTCAAGTATAATAACATGCAACATAATCATGTTATTACAAATAATAGATAATACTAAGAAACTAGTAGACTAAATCTACTGATATTCATGCAAGCTACAGCATATGCAATCGCCCATATACCAACGAAATAATGTTGGTCAACAAAATAATGTTGGTCAACAAAATAATGTTGGTCAACACCTTGCAAGTATTGATTGGAAAAACCCCTTCAATGCAGATGGCATACAATAAAAGCTGGCAAAATCATATAATGGTCTTCATCGGTCAGTATTACTATTAGTAATGATTGACATTAGCACAGTATTGATATTTAGCCATGTGTAGCAATATAATACTACGATTAATTTAGAGTATTGGACGCTAGAGACCAAATTAATGTCAACATGCAGCTGTTCAGCATATCTATATCATATCTAGCATGTATCTATGGGTGAGTGACACACACTTATAGTGTGTGGGTGAATTGCATGTAGAGGTCATGGGGTGTACAATATTGCAAATAATGTACATCTCTATAATACTACAAATGCAGAGTAATATCCCAACCATTTCCACTACATACATATTTTAATGTAAAAGTATAAATATCGTTGATCGCTCTACATGATAACAAACCCTGATTGTTGCGTTGAATCAATATTCACATATTTTTTATAAACGGCTACCAAAATTTACAAGCTTTCAAATATTTGGTCCAGCGATAGTTGAGCAGTGAAGTCAATGACAGACAGAATAAATGAAGAATGTACAAATGAAATCAATTCATATATTCTTCTCTGCTGTCAATATGCAACACTCGGCCAACTCAAATGCAGTATGCAATACATTTAACATTCAGCTAGCTTTAACTTCACTGAGTGGAAAGGTTGCCAGGGACTTGTGATATCTGGCTTTTTGGTAGTATTGCACGACAAACTTGCTGAAATTGTATTTAGTCTTTATAACTGCTCTCCTGTCGAATGTTCAGCATGTCACAAAGACAATTATTATTACACACAAAACATGGGTCTTAGCACACAGCTACATACTTGTCTGGTCATCGCTGGTATCGGCCTCATAGATGGTATCATCAAACCACATGTGGGCTACTGTCATTCTGTTCTGTGTCAATGTGCCAGTCTTATCAGAGCAAATTGTAGATGTAGATCCTAGAGTTTCTACTGACTCCAAGTTCTTCACCAGACAATTCTTGCTAGCCATTCTTTTGGCAGTCAGTGTCAAACATACCTAGATAAGATATACAAACAATAATGTAGTAAGGGGTCAAATAATAAGAATGCTGCTGCCGGCAGCCAGTGGTTACAATGCATTCTATAATATTGAAGGTGAAGTGAAAGCCACAACATTGGAATTGGAACGTAATACTAGCTAGAATAATTACTGAAAGTACGACTTGCATCTCCCAGACCTATCAAGACTGAGGGCACTTTACTTGGCTAACATCAATACATACTCTTATTTAATATACTGATAATGGAATTCCAATATTGGCTAAATGTTGAAATAACTATGGCATGGCACCAGGGCCCATTATTTTAATATCATAAATTTGGTTTCGTTTTAATTATTACTACATTTAAGTAGGTCACCGAGTGAGTGCCACTATTGGAATAGACGACTGTGAATGCAATGTACAATGTACATACATAACATGAATAATATAACATCTCTATTATAGGGCAGGTTTGTTTATTCATAAGGGCAATAGGTTGACATTGTTAGCAATTTCAACATACTCTGATGACATTAACAGCGGTTACCTAGAATTGTAAATGACTTATCTCAACGCCTGCTACTATTAGATGGATTTCCAGGGTCTTAAACTATTCATTGCAATCATATATCAATTTTACTATACTATGCAAATGAATGTCATATAAAACTTTTTTTTATAGCCATGCTTCATTGATTTTGTCACATGAGCGCCACCTGTTTGGAAAAATACGATTTGACAGTGTAATCACGGTGAGATTTCACGACTAAAAAGTTAGTGTTAGTGGATTAGAGTAGCTATTATAGCCACTGTTGGAGTTGAAGTCTGGAGTAGGTGCTGGACTGAGCACTTTTTTAATAGCCATGGTTCTAGAACAAAATTGCAGACGTAGAAGTTGTCTTATCCCATTGACTTGCTATATATTAGATAATATATATAGTAATATATATTAGGTGATGTATAGTAATATATATTAGGTAATATATAATAAGTCTTATCCTGAAAAAATGTAAATGTGCCCAACCCCCATTCTTGGGAGAACTAAGCTAAAAAGTGCGGATTGCTGCACCCAATATGACTGTCCGTCTCTGCCACGGGTCGGTCACAAAGTAATTTGCAAGCGGTTGAGATGCTGACATTGGAATTACTACCCTTTTCCCCCAGGGTCTAAACATTTTCACACAGTCTTACTTTTACTTACAAATTATTCATGTAAATCTTCACCTGAACGCCTAGAAAGCCATCAAGTCTGATTTCCGAATTAGTTTAGTTCCTAAAAACCGTTATATGGAGTGACCACAACCAGTTGGAACGGTATAGTAAGACAAAATTGTTCTCAAAACGCAACCGTGGCAAATATTAGCCATTGAAAACGAAGTTTGCAGACATTCCAAACACTAAACGCCATGTGATCTTGGCATGTGGGCGGGCGGCCAACACGATGCCTCTTATAAAAGCAAAAGGTATCATGGCAATAGATTCAACCTTGACATAACATGAGTGCCTTTAAACAGATTGTTTGCTTGGTAATTCCACCGCATCATTTTCTGGGGAGTTGCGCTTAGTGTTTGGAATTCTGGGAACTTCCTTTTCAATGGCCAATGTTTGCCACAGTTGCGTTTTGGGAACAATTTTGTCTTACTATACCGTTCCAACTGGTTGTGGACACTCCACATAACGGTTTTTAGGAACAGAACTAATTTGGAAATCAGACTAAATGACTTTCTAGGCGTTCAGGTGAACATTTATATGAATAATTTGTAAGTAAAAGTCAAACTGTGTTTGCAAGTGTTTAGACCCTGGGGGAAAAGGGTAGTAATTCCAATGTGGGCATCTCAAACGCTTGCAAATCACTTTGTGACCGACCCGTGGTCACTGCTGTGTGGGAAGGTAGGTTTGGTAGATGGATTTTGTAATTTGATAATATAGTTTGTAGGTCTACTTACCGTTACGGTAGCAAGGAGACCTTCAGGTACATTGGCTACAATGATACCGATTAGGAAGATCACAGCGTCCAGCCAGTGGTAGTCCAGAGCAAAAGCAATGATAAAGAAGGCGACACCCAAGAAGACGGCAACAGCAGTGATGATGTGGATGAAATGAGCAATCTCTCTAGCAATAGGAGTCTCTCCAATTTCCAGACCAGAGGCCAAGTTAGCAATACGTCCCATCACAGTTCTGTCTCCGGTTGATATGACAATACCGCGGCATGTTCCCTCTACGGCATTAGTAGAGAAGAAAGCAATGTTTCTAGTTTCCAATGGGTTCTCATGGGTGCATTCAGCGATTCGTACCTGTGGTTCAGATTCTCCAGTCAAGGAAGAGTTGTCAACCTAAATACAAAATGCAAACCTTGAGAAGAATGCAGCAAAACCAACACGAGACAACAACAGTATAATATTCCCATCAGTTGACCAGTAAAATCAACATTTGGTGATGTAAAAGTCAACAAGAGCTATATTATCACTGGCCTGCCATGTACTTACTTTAAAGCCATGGCATGAGATAACACGTATATCAGCCGGTACTCTGTCACCAAATTTCACTTCTATCACATCACCAATTACCAACTCTTCAGCCTTAATGTTCAGCTTGTCTCCACTTCTCACCACTACAGCAAACTACAACAGGAGAAGTCATGGCCTACAGATGTGCAGCAGTGTAATGGTCAATTAAATGCGACACAAAATTTCAAGCCATTATATGTATATATTAAACATTGTTATCTATCAAAATTATCATCCAAGTGAAGTGGACCATCAATTATGTTCTGGTACATAAATTATTGAACTAGTACCTGTAATACGACAATGAGAAAGTTGATATGATTGCTGTAATGCCAATCCATTGACAAGTAGTGTTACCCGGCATTGAACACTGATTGCTTGATAATGCTATTGATAGTAAAATGTATGGAGTGTGAATAGTACTATTATACTAGGTCACTAGGGTTGAGGGCTACACTAGTAATCCAGTAAGATCTGCAGGATTATAACTAGTGTACACTAGACTAGACTGGGCATTAGCAACACACCAAATTGTAATGCTACTAAATCCAATTATGCATCTCGTGTATGCATATTGCTAAAACTATTACAGCACAGATTTTCTACAAAAGTCTACCATTGAGATGAAGTACGTCTAGAATTATTGTAAATGCAAATTAGTATAATTCAGATGAGCTCAAGAGGTAGGCTAGTATATTATGATGTGAGTGAACGCAGTAAAATAGTTTCATAAGAAGCCGAAGCTTTGATAGTATTGTACCTGTGGGACCAGTGACTTGAACGACTCCATGATCTTAGAACTTTTTGCCTCTTGATAATAAGAAAAGCATCCAGTAACAACTACGACACCAGTCAACACAATTCCTAGGTAAAGCTGTAAAGAGCAAATATAACTTGATACAAATAGGCCCAGATTTCCCCTTTAAAAGCCAAGCTGATTCCTGATATTGTTCAAATAAAAATGAGTCTGTTCAATGAAGTTTGCAATGAAGCAAACACAATGACAAAAAGAAATCCGCAAGTCAGTTCAGAATTGAATGCATCCAATATAATTGTGCTTTCACCAATGTTTGATGTGCTTCTTGTAAATGTCATCTAGAATAGTTTGCAGAACTTAAATTAGTAATTAACCACCTTGGTAATTACACACAGGCAGCGTGCTGCTCTCCGTGCTGCTCTCCGTAGTTACACACAGGCAGCGTGCTGCTCTCCGTAGGATGCAAGTACAGCTAGTAAACTAGTCAGTATATATTAATATACGCCCACAGTAAATGCAGTATTATATATAATACTTGTACATGTATATAATGGTCTTGCACTAACAGGTATATCAATAGTTCATGCAAACTAATTCAATAAAAAATTGATTTATCGCAAAACTATGTATTACTAGCATAGTGTAAGTCAGTGCCGGGCTATCCTATCATAATTTCAACTAAACTATACAAGCACGCTACTCGTAACGTAAAGAGTGCAGTATCTCAAATACTATCTCGGTATTAGCATGTCACAAAAATAGATACGATAGGCAGACCAATCAGGCTTTGTAAACAGGCCCGAGTGCTGCAGTGTGTATGCTACTGGCACAAGATGCATCCTATGTGAACTTTTTACTGGAGCATATTTAGTGACACATGCAACAAGGCAAGATTAATGTAACAAACTGTATCTGGATCACCAAGACACTGAACAAAGCATCCTTGCAAAACCATATAACTACAGCTACAGCAACTGTGTATACACTGTATAACCAAGGCTGGTAAAAAATGTCATGATTTGCAATCTCGTTGAGTTGAAAAAACAAACTAAATTTATAAAGGGAACTGTTGCCCATGTACAATGAGCATAATGTGCATGTTACTAGTTGCAATAATACTTACATTGTCACCAGCAGGATCTTCCTCGGTACCAGCTTCAATAGAATACGCTATGTAACATAAAATAGCTCCAATCCACAGTAACATAGAAAAGCCACCAAATAGTTGTTTGCAAAACTTAACCCACTCGGGTGTTGTTTTTGGTGGTGATAATTCATTTGGTCCATCTCGCTCTAAGACTTCCCTGGCTTTATCTACTGTTAAACCCTGTAAGAAATGATTGTAAATTTCAAACATTTAGCCATTGGTAAAAATCCATTTTGATAGCAATTTCACCATGTAAAAATACTAATAATAATGAATGAGCTTGGTCCCCCTAGGAGTAATAGTAGAAATAAGTAGTAACAGTAGTAACATAGTGTAACACAGTGTTATACTGTTGTAGCAATAGCATATTACTAATAACGGTCATTACTACACAGAATATGCATTTCGTTTCGCCTAGTAGCGCACTTCATTATATTCTATAATTGAAATGACGGGGATGCCGACAGTATGAAATAACTGAACTTACTGTGTCTGGATTGGAAACTAGCCTATGGTATAATTCTTCTATGGGAATAGAATGCTCATCCTACAACAACAACAAGATGATCATGTATCATAAACAACACAACAAGGAAGTTACAATTCCACTAGCAAATTCCTAATACTTTGCAATATGAACCTAATCTCGTCTTCCTCTATGACATTGTATCCATAGAGAAGAGACAAACAATCTACAGAGCGGAATTTAGCATAATTTAAGCGGAGTAAGCCTAATTTAATTACCCAGCTTGCGCTCTTAGCTACAACTCTACGTTCCTAGATTAGCTACAACCCAACAATTTCTTGGGACCTTAGGGGTGAGTAATATCTAATATCGGAAATTGCATTACACTGTAAGATACGGCACTTATCTGCCAGCAAATTTACCGAAAGGAAATTCCTTAGGCCTGGCTTAGCCTACCAGTTATTCTGGCCCAAATTCTGCCACAACATTTACAGATTTGTAGCTTGCAGATCAGCTTCAAGAAAATGGTAACGGAAGCTTTCAGCAAATCTGTGAAATTAATCAGCCGAGTACAATATTGACTTTGTATTTTATCGATTTTTTGGGATAATAAAAATTCATATAAATTGAAGCATGGATGTGTATATATAACATTCAGTGATTATGATATTGCAAAGAACTTACCATTGTTAACTCCTGCTTCAATTCATTCAAGTCCGGTTTTTTCTGCTTTCTCTTTTTCTTCTTTTCATGTGAATTCGGCGCATCTTTGTTAGCATGTCTATAACTATCGGCCCTTGGCCCCTAAAAGCATGTTAGGAATATATTAATTAATAATTTATAGAATCAGTATTCCCAGTTACCAATCTCCATTTACGGTGGTAATGGATACTTCCATTTAGGCTTACAAATTAATTGGCCAAATAGGTTATGTCTACGTATTACAAATGTTTATTTTTTATTAGGTAAATATTAATGATGGTCACTTGATATAGAGATCAGCTGTAGCAATGACTGATCTAAAACAACTGATCCACCACAATGTTACCTGGTTATGCTAGTTCCTATTAATATCATCATAAATATAGTACAGATAGACTTGAATAGAACTAGGAAGTGACTAAAATCTAGTAGCCTGGAGTGTGACCTACTTATTGACATAAATTTAACAAGCACAGGTCAGGATGGCACAGGGCCTTGTAGACTGCCCAAAGGGCCACTGTGTAAACTTCCCACTAACTAGCCAAGAGACCACCGTGTCTTGGTCAGGAAATTATGTATATTACTATTTAGTTCTTGCAATCAACTACTGAATTTCAGCGAGTAGTAAATAAATGGAAATCAATTACGCCAACCTGACCTACAACTACAAATAGATGGGCCTATGTAGTATTATGCACTACTTGTCAGTTGCCACCAGATGTCAATGCAGTTTTTTATACATTGGATATTATGTTAATATAACCACCAATTGCATAATGAATGACTTGTGATGGAAATAAAATAGTGTGCCTTGTTTGGCTGGTTAACGCTTACAGTTTCAGCCTGAACTGGCTTTGGTCATTAGTGGTGCGGTAAAAGCCAGTGTCGTTACAAGAATTCCAAATACATACAACAACATTGAGAATACTAGAAATAATAATATAGATTATGCCTTTGAAATTCAAATTTGGGATTTGATCGTATTCAATAATATGATACAGCAGTTATATTCAGCGCGCCAACACAGATATGTGCGAGTGGGACTGGATGCTGGATCCCAGTCACATTCACAGTTTAGGACACCCAGTCAGAGTCACAGCAATGTTCATCAGTGTATTGACAACAATAATTATGGTATCAATATTGGTACCGGTAGCCTAAATCTCTAATTTGGTCACCCAATGGGAAGTAGGCCCACTACATGCTCTCACCATTAGATTTTGAACCTAATAACTTGTTATATTTAGATCATGCATACAGCATATCCAAATCATTATCTACGCAGTAGGCCTACCAGTATCGATGGTTAAAACTATCTCTTAATGGAGACTCAAAATCACATTCTCTAAATAGTGATCACTATACAATAATAATTACTATTACTATTAGCCTATGTTACTTTCTGTTGCTCACATGATTGATAAATATTTACTAATTATAGGAAGTAATATTTAACGCAAACTCTATAAAATATTTATTTCATAAGAAGTGATACTAATAGCGATACTATACTAGTACTAATTGTAAAGTTTAAACAAAATAATGAGGTGCTTAACATCACTCCAATAGATTTTGTACTTGTAGTTATAATTATATTAATAAATATTAATGTGCATATACAATTATAATTAGTAACTATATTAGCCTATGTTTTTGTTACTTTCTGT
>JAOQGN010344535.1:0-13905 GCA_027564295.1 Himantozoum antarcticum
AATACAAAAAAATCTTTCATGTGCATACATAAACTTTGTTAAACAGTTTCCAATAGAGCCCATAAGAAAGGTCTTACACTACCACTTCTAACAAAAATTGGTTAGGCCACGCCCCAACGTTACGGCGAACTTGCCTAATGTCTATGATACCTGCGCTTTCATCTGCATATTGATAGGTTTATAATGATGTTGAATGACCATTTGCGTGGTGGGAAAAATTCTGTTGCATAGCGTAGGTTTCAAATCCTAGACATAATCTAACAGTAAAAATAGTACCCCTCCCCATTGCTAGCCTACGCGTGTTTAAACTGTACGGTGTAAAATATTTAGGTGTATTATGTTATAATTATGTAGTAAGGTGCATTACGCAGAACGTGGTGATTGTTGGCATAAAGATAAGGTTATCCTGCATTACACTTATAATTGGTGACCATGCATAGAAAAGCGCTGCTTGCAAAGTTGCAGTGTGAACTGCTTAAGAAAAGATTAATTATTGTTATTATTAATAATATAATTGTAGGGGAATATTCCAGATTAGTCATTTTAGTATTATGTTATAAGCGGGTGAAATATACTCGTGCTCATAGTATATTGGTGGTATAAGTTTTCTCCTCTAAATAATTGGACTAGCAGCCAGTGCACCTGTGCTAATGCCAACTTCTAGCTTGTGCTACTTGTGCAAGGCTTACTCAATCTCAGCTGACATTTTCGACTTGCACTTGATGAAATAACATAGTAATGGTAATAATATATAAAGGTTTGAATTAATTTAGTACGTATAATTAATTTAGTATGTATTTCTACTTTGTAGCTCTTCACAGTTCAAGCAGACTAATATGAAATCCTTTTCACTATTGACACCAATGGGGTATCCCGGTCCTAAGCCGAAGCCTAATCAGAATGGCTCACAAAGGTCCACGGCTTCTTCTTACAGGCAGAGTGTAAGGAGCTTACAAGGGGAGCATAGTCTCGCTGATGTGCCGTAAGTTCTACATGATTCTATATTTTTTTTATTTTTTTTTTTTCCATTCAAGTACTATATAGCTAGTACTTGAATCTTTAATACATTATACTTGTCTTGTTATCTGTATTTTTTGCCCACAAAACTCTCCAACAATATCATTCGTTAGTTACATCAGGTATAAGTTGCAGCATTAACTCTTTGGCTCCAGAAATGTCCATAGAATGCGGTCGCTGAATAATCTGGCCGGATCGTCGGTTAACAGCAACCCCAAGCATCCATGTCTGGATGCTTGGGGTTGCTGTTAACCAACGTCCCTTAAAATACTCGTATCTCAAATAGTAATATGGCGATCATCATAGAGTTTGTTTTGCCTAAGAGAGGGTGCAGCGATCCGTTGATATATTATAGTACTCGAATATTAATATTGAATCTAGAGATCAAATTTTCACTGGTCAAAATTATTTCATTTTCATTGTGCCGGATTTATTTATTTTGTGCACCCGACCTATATAAAAGTCTGGATATCTCGAATTTGAACAGAGCTAGATTAGCTAGTTTTTTTTAAACTGAGTAAAGGACGAATTTAGCTACACCCTAGACTCTAACATATAATTTTGTTAGAACTGAGCAAAGGTCACGATTGAAATTTTTCGTTTCTCTAAAATCCTGAATATGTCGTGATTTTGGAATGCGCGCCTATTTCTATGTCATGCTCAGAGGGTGGAGGTAGGTGCTGAATACATGTATTATGTGCAGCATTATCCAAAGAATCTAATTGTGATGAAAGTTTCAAGTCTCTAGGTCTACTGGTTCTCACACAGTGATGAAAATGAACAACTAATGTGTAATTTTGAAAAGTTAATTAATTGTGCTCTGTCAAACCTAAAATGAGACTACGGAGCCTAGCCTAAGAGTGGATAAATTTTTGACTCGTACCACCAGTACAAAATTTGCTGTAATACAACATTCACAGCATAAAACTAATAATTATGAGCTAAATAGATTGAATACTCAATAATAACAAATATGGGGCTTCGTTGATATCATGCACCATTCAGAACAGAGAGAGGACAATTCTAAAAACACGATAATAAATATAATGAATGTATAACAAATAAAATAAAAACACTAGCAGAGAATGGTTTTGATCCATCGACCTCTGGGTTATGGGCCCAGCACACTTCCACTGCGCCACTCTGCTATCTGTAGTATAATATGTGATGTCACTAAAATGTACCCACAGAAACATTATAATATAACAAATTGAATGAAAATACTAGCGGAGAATGCTTTCGGTCCATCGACCTCGGAGTCATGGGCCCAGCACGCTTCCGCTGCGCCACTCTGCTGTCTATTGTTATGGTATTTATTACTCTCAACAGTAGAATCCCAAAGTGCACTAATTTCCAAGGGAATTGACAATGTCAAAGGCTCTTTAAATAAATCGGCGCTCTAAATAAGGCGCTCTGAATAAGGCGCTCTAAATAAGGCGCTCTAAATACATTTTTAAGGGTAAGATGCCCTTAAAATGTGTCGATGGGGTAAGATGCCCTTAAAATGCGTCGATGGGATGCATCTTAAAACCCATACTCATTGCCAGTTATAACCAAATAAAACTGAGGCTCTTTTATTTTGCCACTGCACCACTATGGATGGGAAGTCAATCTTTTGGTGCATTGGGTCTAATGTAATTTTTGGTAATATTTATGTTAATAATTTGTTGGCTGGCTGTATAATAATAAAATAAGTGTGATGCATATACACTATATCTCTAGAAAAATTGAGAGTACATCAGTTTTGATTATAAATTATAATTAGTTTAACAACGACCAGAGAGATATATTGGGATTCTTTGACCAACAAATTATACTATAGGACTGCGCTAGCATTGTGCTGCATGTATTTACCAACTTTCCATGCATCTTTTAGGAGCAATGTTGATATAATGGCACATGGATATTGTAAAATACCATATACGGTACATAAAATCTTTAGTTGACTTTTAATTTGTTGGTCTTACGTAAATTGGTGTAATAATAATTATATCATCAGGAATTAGTTGAAGAAAAAACTGTTAAGCATCTAGGATATTACAGTTTTCTCGTGCCAAAGCGTTTCTTTGTCACCATAGGCCAAAAATGTCTTTACTATATTTTCAGGTTGTGATATTCAGTAGAGATCTAACAGTAGCTACTTATTACTGACCACTGTATCCACCCATCCTGTCATTCCTACCTGCATCTCACTAGCTACTATTACTAGAGAATTTACTCTGGCAACTTCAGCTAGGATGACTGAAAAGTGAAGTGGTATAGTTAGGCTCATACGCATTTACATATTAGCAGTTTTACAGGCATTTGTAATAATTTATATGCAGCATGATGTGAAAGTGAATACTCATACCTTTATTTATTGTGCACTACTTTTTTGTGTGATTTCAAGTTAGTAAAATTATTTTGATAATCAATCCATTTATTTGATCCTCGATGTCTGCTACTTTTACACACTGTTTTTTTGTGTGTAGAAATCTTTACATTGAAATGTTATTTTACACAGCTTGTACCAACCAACACATTCCAACTATCTCATGTACATCTCATGTACATCTCATGTACATCTCATGTACATCTCATGTACATCTCATGTACATCTCATGTAAATTGAAAATTTGTATAACCTACATTCTCTTCCTCCACATACATAATTTTTTGGAGAAATTTAAATTTTCAACCATCCACAAAAGCCAATTAACAGAGCATAACAATGGTTATACAAATTCTCAATAGCATCCTGATTATGCCCTCTGCGTGTAGGTATCAGTAAATGGCTCAGGTTTGTCTTTCATCATTGTTCGCTCATTGATCTGAAGTGGTTGCATACAGTATTTTGCTTACAGCCTAAACCTCGTACAGTACATTATTTATTTATCGTAGTATTATTATATTCCTAATATTGCTATTTGGAGCACTTTGGAATTCAGATGTCAATGCACAAGTACAGTTATCTGCTAAAAGTAAAGTATAGCCATCAGACCTAATAGGCTAAACATAATCTAGTGTGGTTGTCATATCTTTATAATTCCTTTTCAATTCGGTTACTTAGATCACCGACTTGCATGTAGATCTTGGGGTGTTGTTGTCCTAAACCACAAAATGGGAACTAAGTCTTAGGCACGCTGACCTAGCTGAAAAGGAATTTTGCCATCATATCAATGCAAAGTATATTATACTAATATTTTACTTTTGAGTAACCAGCTTACAAAAAGTTATCTGCCCCACCCACTGGGCAGATAACTCCCCAGGCAGCTAAAGTAGGCCACTGGCATCTACACAGTTGCAACGTCGCAGGCTGGTCTGGCTGCTTCCAGTTTTGCTGCAATTATTTTCAGTTTCAAGAAATTGTGTTCTTCCTTAATTCAAATGATGTAGATGGTTTTTAGATTCTAGACAATAATATTTACTGCCCAGGTATGTTATGGTAATCCAAAAGTAAACCAGGCGAGGGAAACCCACTGTGCGTTGTTGTGAGGTTAGTATTAGTTCACTTGGCAAGGATTAAAAACCTTGTACCGGGCAGACCTCAAATTCAGAAGTGCAGCTAAAGCCCACACATTTGCAGATAACTTAGGCTGTTGCTGCAAGACCAGAGCAGCAACAGGGCTACATTGTTCAATGATACATTCACGGAGCTACCTTACCTCTGCCACTTAGACTAATGTAATTTATGTTGTATGTTTTTGATTTTAATATCAGTTATCACCAGTGATTCGTCTCCCACTCACCACTGGAATACGGACAGTTCGTAAATTACAGTTTAGGAATAGACTTTTTCTAGATTGTGATTTGGGTTGGCACACATAGTTGCCTCCCGTTCCATATTGCATAAATTCTCACTCTTTCGAACTGTAATTTGCGAATAGTCATGGATTCGTCGCCAATAGACCCAACTCTGGGAAAAACTGGTGGCAAGAGACGGATGATCCTGCTATACAGTATGGATACAGTATCACTTATCCCATATATTTTTTCTACAAGAATGATCTGAGCATAACAATACATGAGATCAACCATATCAAGTTATAAATATGTTTACCCTGTGAGACGAAAGGATCAGTGTAATAATTATGTAAAATTTCACCTCATATAAAAATCAAAGGCTGTAACAAATATCGTGTAAATATAATATTGTAAAACAAGTAAATTTTAATTAGCGAACTAATAATTATATGATTTAAAATACAAAAGAAATCATAAAAGCAGAAAAGATCTTTGAGCAGCAACAAAATTTTATAAAAATGTCCAATATAGACTATCAAAATCAACAAATCATCTAATAAGCAGCAGTAAAAATGGTGTGACTGGATTCACATGGCCTGCAGAGTGGGCCTGTGTTGAGTGCAGTCTCTTCTGTCAATTTATCTGTGGTCAAACTAATTAATGAAAGAGTGTGCGACCATCAGATATTATTATAACACTAAATCCAAACTGCCTTAGATGTAACACAACTAGGAGCAAATAACCGTCTTAGCTTTGGGAAGATTTTGTGACATCTGTAAGCTGGCAATATGTTCCATTTCCTGTGTGTAAGTTCGTAATTTCAAACCATTACCAGAACAAAGAGGATGGTTTTTAGCAATAGTTTCCTGGCTAGGCCATTTCTTGATGTTAGATGAATCGATGTTAGGTTTGAGTCCTTCCTTAGGATACATAAGCATTGGTACTATATTCATCTCAGTGGCAGTAGTTGTCAGCCCGTGATAGCCCTTGCTACCCAGTTTCTTAGCAGTTTTCATTCTCCAGCTACCGGCCGATTGACTTCTTGGCATTGCAGCTGAATGTACTCTAAACACTTGAGCACTTTGAGCCCTCTGACCACCACTTGCAGTAGACCTCTCTTTGTTATCCCCACTTCTAGCCGAGTGGGTAGTGCCTCCAGCCGATGTTCTACCACTTTTCAAGCTCTTTCCGTCCTCCACTGCTGTGTTCTCTTCCAGGAACTCCGCCATACCATCAGAAATTCTTATTTTAGTTTTAGTGTCAAAACTAGGTGCTGATGAGTGTGGCCTGTGTCTCAAGATAGGTCTTCTATTCATTGTATCGTTCTGACTGCCAGGCCTTGGTGGTTTTGGAAAATCGTTGTTTTTTGAACGTTCATAAGAGTGTGTAGAATTGACTTGGTTTTTGAGTGCAGAGATTGTGAGATATATGAAGTCAGGTGTTTGTACAGAGCCTCTAATTTGCTTTTTGAGCATAGTTTTCATATCGTCCAGTGAAGGATCGGCACAAGAAGGTATATCAGGGTGCTCAAAGGCCCAGGAGACTCTCCTCTTATCTAGACCGTGTGGGAAGGCATGGCTTTCATGTCCACTCCTTTCAGGTAGAATGGACATAGAAGCAATTCTCTTCATTGTTGTGTGGTCAGTAGCAGGTATCATTTCAGGCTTATCTTTCAGCGTCAGGTGTTTAGTGTGATGTGCTGCTTGTGTGACCTTATCAGCAGCTTTGGTGTGTGACCCTGTACATGCAAACATAGTATAGTATAGTAACATAGTAGTTGGTTATAATACTATGATAACTTACGATCGACTACGTCTTTTCATTTTATGTAATTGATTTACCGACAAATGGTCGAGTGCTCGCCTATGAAGCAGCAGAAACAAATTGTTTAATGATTGATATCTGCTGCTTCCATGATTCGCGTTAAGTATAAAGGGTAACAATAAAGGGGTTGTTGTGCCTTTCATTTCGAGATCAACTTGACACTGTAATCACGACCTTACACTTAGACAAATCTACAGCTTAGACAAATCTCAGCTGTAGATTTGTCTAAGTGCTAACAGAGTTTAATCCACATTCATTTTAATCCACTAGTATGGTTGTGAATTATTGTTATATACATATGATCAAAGAGGAAATTTTTTTATAGTTCTCGAAAGCACCCAACACGAAATACATCAATAATTTCAGTCAATAGCAATAACAAACTAGTAGAGTTTCTTTGTTTATAGTACAACAAAATTCTCATGTTTATGAAAATACTAACAAACAATCAAATGCATTGTAAGAGCATTGGGTGGATAAATATTTGCACATTTTTCATATTTCTTATGCTTTTGTTATGGTATATTATAACATAGCTAACAAAAAGGCACATTCAAAAGCTATATTGTATTTAGCACATTGGAGATCTTGTAAAGATGCAATTAGCAAGAATTGTGATCAGTTCAGAATGTACAGTGCAGGTAATTACTATACAGCATGATTATCCCAGGGGGTTTGAAAACACCAGTTGCCTGCATATGATAGCGTTTTAATGAGCTAGTATTTATTTGACTGCCAATATCTGTAACAGTATACGCAGAGAGGGAAAGAAGAAGTTTAGCAGTTGGTGTTGAATGAGTCATAATTCGAGGATTTATATAATTTTCTTATGAGTTGCCCGCTCTTACTAAGTAAATTCAAGTGAATATAACTCTTAAAAATTTCAATGATATAATTGCACATGACTCATTCGACACTAACTGCTAAACTTCTTCTTTCCCTCTCTGCTCATACTGTTAAAAATGATGCATGAAACAAAAGATTCAAAACAAGTATATCAGAATGTTGTCTTGGATATGGATTACCTTGTGAGAAAGCACTGTGGGATGACTGAGCGGATGTGAGTCGGGCAAATCTAGGTTTGTTAGCTTTTCCAAGTAGCCTTGCATCTGCTGAACCAGTTCGAGCCATTCTCTGTGCTCTGATGTAAGGGTAAGAATGCGTCTTCAACGGACTGTCCGGATACTTAGTGTTATCAACAAATGATACTACTTTGTCTGTAGACTGACTGTAATCCCAATCTATGCTCTCAAATGTTAGCATCAAGACATTTGTCTTAGTGTTGATCGTCATTCTGCAAAGCAAAAATATAAAGTACTAGTTGACGACAGTTGGAGTATTTACATAAAATTATTAGACTTCCATCAAATTAAAATAGCATTAGATGACTTATATCTCTTTATACATATATATTGCTTAATATAGCTAACAAACCTATCTGAGGGACAATTCCTTGCATTACAGTACTTTAGGTCTAGGTTTATTTATAATGCCGTCAATGACTATACAGACAAAGTGACGTGCTTAAAATAGACATGTAGGATAAAAAAAAAAAATTAAAAGACTGAATAAAAAATGACTTCTTGTATAGTTCTGAGTTTGCACTAAAACAGAATTCTGATGATTGATGTCTGCGCGTTGAGCGTCTGTTATCATTTCTAAGACATTGTAAAATGTCACAGAGCTTCCAAGAATCACAGGATCTTTCTTTTATTCAGTCAGAAACTATGGCCTACTTAAGATTGTTATAAATTAAGATATGATGCTCATTTGTCAATTGACAGTATTGACAATAATTATGTAAGTTGTTAGTGTGTGAGCCCAAAAGATTATCAGTTAAGTGTGAATGAAAAACAAGAGAAATATTGTAATAGTTTGCCCACGCTGTCTTTAGTGGGGGTGAACTACCACGGAGCCCTGGCAATGCGAGCGAGTAAAGGTCCAGCTACAACTGCATATTTGTAATGCCCTCCCTAGGCAGCATTGGCCAGACTAGAGAGCTTGAAGTACTGCTGGGACCGATGGGGATAGGGGAGGGAAGTCTACATTGCAGATAGAAGAGGGGAGGGAGCCAAACAATACATTGCAACATAGACAGTGAGTACAATTGAACAAGAAAATATATATATTTAAGATTACACTATAAAAAGGAAAAAGTGTCGCTTACAACACGTTAAAATATAATGATGCCTACTGAAAGCGCAAAGTCTTTTATATATGCAGTGCGGTAGACGTTCCTTAGGATGGCAACTCCGTCCAAAGGTAAAATGTAAACAGTAAAACAATAAAGGTAACAAGGTCACTGGCTGATGGTTAGATATTTTGGCCATAGTCCACGACCACCAGCTGGCGCATACGAATGCAATGATAATACTGAGCAATATTGAGCAATATTGAGCAATACGAGAGTTCCAGTATGATGGTAATTATGAGCAATGTCCACCTTAGGTCCTACCCATGATCTGAGGAGGGGTGGAAGTGCAAACCCATCACAATATAATAGACCTAATTATCTCGATAATAGTAAATATATATCTATAGATTAATAATGTACCTGGGTATCTGGTTAAAAATCTCATAATCAATAAGGAAAAGTTCAATTTTGACACGATTTAATTTTTATACAGATAGTTTCACTCGATATTTCAGACTGGGCATTAAGTGTGAAATCATAATTATTAGATTTATAATCCATGCCTAACATCTAGATGCTCTCTGATTTTAAATAATTTATTTAGATATTTCTTTGAATAATATTGCTTATACAGTACCTCACCAGAGCTGTTGAGTAGCATTGGTGTAATTTTGTTTAGTTTTCATTAAATTTACATTACATACAATGAAAAATATAATATGTGGCATATTACATGTACCCATTAGCATTGCTATTAATGAAAATTGAAGCTCACTAGTGATTAGTTTGGGTATTTGGCTTAAAACAGAGTGTCAAACTGATGTATCGGACATAGGTAGTATGTGCATTGTGCACATGGTTAATAAATGGCCCATCATTTTAACTTCAATATGTCCACAACTAGTAGGAAATGGCAATGCGCCCCACCGGCAATGCTAAGTCATTGTGCAGTGATGTCAATAATATTTGCTGTCTGAAATTCCAGCATGTGATTGGTTGCTGTAGGTCATCTTGGACTGGACTAGAGCTGAAGAAGCTGTATGTGGAGTATGTAATTATGCCCAGCACAGTGAATGCAAGCTCAGGAAAGAGAAAGCCACACAAGATTAACACTTTCATTAAGGTATTCCTAAATTATCTTTGTTTTGTATTTATCTACGTGGTGAACCACGAAAGAACTAGTCTAGTATTTAGGAGACCACCACACAGATGTTTCCATTAGGCTTGATAAATGAAGAATGTCTTGCTAATTGTCATAATGTGTGCAAACATGAAATCAAAAAACATTTTGAGTTGGTCAGTGATGCAGTGGGTATGCAGTATCACAATAAAAGTACATAGTAACCTCAGTATGTTTGATATTGAAATGGAATTGCGGTTCGCTGCAACTCAGTAGATAATTCGCGTATACTCACTGGTAGCGTACCCTGAAGTAGCATAGTTACAAAACAGTATCCAGTATCTGTTAGCATCTGCAACGGCTCAATAATTAGGGTCAATCAGTAGTGAAGGAGGTCTCTTAGGTTAACTCAATTCCATCCCATTATTACAATCAGATTTTCATGCATCCTGCTCTGCCATTGCTTGTCACAGGTCGAGGTGAAAGGATATCATATACTGTAACCAACATGTTTACCACTAGAATAAGAAATTGTTTGCTTTATATTACTGCCCTTGCCTTAAGCTATCTAAACTTCATCTTCTATGATGTGCGATATATATATATCATAGTTTTGGAAAGAAAGCCAAGACTTGAACTAGCATCGTTAATGTCACATTAAAACATATCACATCATGTTCACTTGACTTGGAATGTTCGATCGTTACTACTAATGGACCAATATTTGTTGAACTATTATGCTGTGGAATATTTAAAGACCTGAATTTGCTGAGTACTATTTGAAGACCATGACTTTTTTGTTGATGTATGCTGAACAATGCAAGTATTATTGTTATTAAGATATATTACAGATACCTGATCATCAATGCAAAAGTAAACTTTTCTGGTTAAAATGTTGCTTTCTTGATTGTACTTTAGATTGTGACAGAGCGAGATTTCTACAAGAAAGTTGCCTTTGATCAGGTGGTAAATTCTTTGACGAAGCTCGTTAGGAAAGGACTTTGCGACCTCTATGAGTGAGAAAATCGTATAATAAGCCTGATTATATTTTATGTCATTGATAATATATTAATGCTGCTATATTGTTACTACATTATACATGTACTTATTCGTATAATATGTTTCAATATGTTAATGACTTCGTGCAGTATTGGGATATGATGTGGTCAATTAATTGGATTGTGCATGTAATTGTTAAAATATAAAAAGTATTATATCATTATAACCAGGGTTGGGGTCACTAAATATAATTGGATCCCCTAAATAGTATTGCCCTAAATAACATTGAAGTGAACTAGAACCAAGAACTAAATTTCTCCCTAAGTTGAACTAGAACCAGAACTAAAAAATAAATTTGTCAGAAAATTGAACTAGAAATAGAACTAAGAACTAAATTTGCCTCAAAGTTGAACTAGAACTAAGAACTAAATTTATCACAAACTAGAACTAAAAACTAAATTTAACATAAAGTTGAACTAGAACTAGAAGTAGGAACTAAATTTACCATAAAGTTGAACTAATGTAGAACTAGAACTAAAAGCTAATATTCCCCTAAATTGAACTAGACCTAGAATTATTAACTAAATTGTCCCTAAATGATGAACTAGAACTAGAACTAAGAAATATATTGACGCTATAAATCTTGAACTAGAATTAAAACATTAAACAAATTTATTTCAAGTGAAGCTAAAAAATAAGAAATGAGAGATAAAACGAAACGGAAATTAGGGATAGAAAACGAAATTCAATCTTTAATTACAATCAAAGTGGAAACTACTCCCTCTCTCCAATATTCAGTGCTATATAAACGGAAACTATTACTAAATCTATGGGCCATTACTTAAAGAAACTACCTGCTTGTAACATTATAACAAAACAAATCCAACTAAATTTATATTGAAAATTAGGGTCCTTAGAAATGCGAGCTAGAACTGAACTACAATTTGGGGCCCCTAAAAATGAGAGCTAAAAATTGAACTACGAACTAATTATTTTAGAAATGAGAGCAAAATATTGAACTAAGAACTAAATATTTGAAAAATGAGAGTTACAAATTGAACTAAGAAATAAATATTTTAGAAATGAGAGCTAAAAATTGAACTAAAAACCAATTGTCATCCAAAATGCTCCAATGTCATCCAAATTGCCAGGAAATTTGCTCTCATGAGAGCAAATTTCCTCTGGAACTAAAAAATTCAGTTCATATTTATGGATCTTTCTAGGGACAATTTTAGTTCGTCCCAACCCTTTAAAACTATGGTTAAATAATTATTTAGGACGGAATGCTTGTAATTAATTATATAGCGTTATTTAAAATCAAGATTCAAATCCTAATCAAACATGGATGTATGAAAGCAAGCTATTCGACAGCAATGCATACCCTAAGTTAATCATAACTTTAAAATTATTTTAGTGATTGTCCAGCCATCTGTCCAATATGTCAAAGGTCTTTGGATTCTCCTGCTAAATTGCCGTGTGATGACATCGTGTGTGACACTTGTGCACAGCAAATACTGATCTGTCCACAGTGCGGCAAGGATGTACCGGAGCAGTATTCCTACAACCCTGAAGAGGATAACATAGAGTATGTACATTATGTTATAAACAATCCAGCCTTAGGTTGATTATGTATCCAGATGCATGATGACTTCGTTTCACAGGTTGTCATTCAACTCAATCATGTTTTCATTAAATTTTATAATGGATCTCCTATCGCCATTGGCTTGCAAAGTTTATATAATAATTTGGTCACTAATCAACATACTTCTCTCACCTCAACACCAGTCTCTTGCGCAAATACAATGTTTTCAAACACTGGTTTTGTTTGAGACAATAATTATGATGTGACCATTTTGTATTGTTTTAAATTAAATAAAACGACATAAATTAGTAAGGAGTTGTTAAGGGGATTCGAAGGGAAGTTTTCCTGGCGATGTTCCCGCTCGGTTGAAGTTTAATTAGTTGGGTGCTCCAGTTTTTCTTGCAAGCTACATTGAGTACAGGTGTTAGACTTGCACAAGCTTTCCAGTCAAGCTATACAATTATCATAAAGCGGTTAGGCATGCAAGCTATACTAATCATTATCATAGAGCTTCTCAGGGAGAGAGCACACCAAGATTTGTCTCGTTAAAAGTATGTCCCCCCCCCATGATGTATTAGTTGTCCTCCTCTTATGGGGGCATACATGGATCATCATAAAAGAGCGACTTGGGCGTTAAAAGTATGCCCCCATGATGTATTAGTCGTCCCCCTCTTAAAGGGGCATACATGGACCATCATTAAAGGCAGACTGAAACTTTAAGTATGCCCCATTAGTCCTCCTCCTCAGACTGGGGCATACTTGGATCATCAAACTATGCGTTCACAGATCAATGTTATTTAGTGAAGTGTTATAGAATATTAAAAGGGCCGAAACAAATATTTATTTTAGAAGGGAGAAACTCAAGGAATTCAAGGAGTTCAGAAATGGATTAAACAATTTCTTCAAACGCTTTGTGTCAGAACTAGTTTTCCTGCCCAGAGTTGTTCCAGAGGAGGGAGTTATTGAATGGCTGACCAAGCAAGTTACTTTCAGAGATGGAACCAAGAAGTTCAGCTTATTCAATCACAACGATGTCATTGATCCTACACCCGTGCTTAGATCTTTTCTCATCAAACTGTTCTTGCAATGTTCAGATACAGAGTTCATTTGCAGACACATTGACGGAGTCATCGGTCAATGGGGCAAGATGAGTGATCTAGGTCAACTGCCTACCCTTGTAATGTTGATGAACTGTCACAAGGTACAATATTTGATGCATTTCTGCATTTTATTGATTGTATAGTACTGGTAATTGTTTTAGAAGACTAATTTTTTGCCTTGAAATACTCAGATATACTGTACACAGATTTTGCTAGAATGGTGGTCATGTCCGGATGCAGGTGATAATGATCTTTCAGCTGCTGAAATCGGTTTTGCCTTTCATTAAATGGATAGTTCACATTGGAGACTATATGTGGTGCATTATCGTCATTACTGTGTTCTTGCTAGAATAAATTTGCCACCACATAATGGTCAATCAATGTTTCAGCTGTCGTTTGATACCTA
>JAOQGN010344645.1:0-13899 GCA_027564295.1 Himantozoum antarcticum
TAAGAAGCAATAAAATGTTAAGATTTATTAATAAAAATTAAAAACAAAAATATTTCAACCAAATTTCTATAAACTATTAATCTTATTCATAAAGCGAAACTGAACGGAAATAATCATTGCGCAGGCCCATCAGTGATAGCGATCCGATATAATAGCATTTTTAAAAGGAAGCAACTCAACATAACAAACTCAACTGTGTGTGGGGTGGCCCAGTTCCACCCGTCGGTCTAGGAAGATTAAGGTCATAGGAAGATGAAGGTCATATTTATGAAGGATAATAAAGAATAAACAACGACTAAACCAATAGTTATATAGCTACGCTATAGAACTAACAACGCTACTACACCAAATACAAAACTTTATACATCGAAACATTCTATTGACCTTCATGTGGCCTTCAATCAGAGACGAATTTGATCCTCACTATAATTAGAAAAAATAATATTAAAAATGTCACATACAAAAGTGTGTACAATCTATACAGACATACCGTATTCTCGTTGCACTGGGACGCGCGCCTTATAGGTGGGTGTGACCTATATAGGTGGGTGTGCCCTATATAGGTGGGTGTGCCCTATATAAGTGTGTGTGCCCTATATAAGTGGGTGTGACCTACATCATGACAAGTACTTCATCATTAAGACATGCGTCTAAAAAGTGAGATTTGTTTTTTATTTTAATAGGGTGCCTTATATAATGAGTTTTATAAATTAATAACGAGTGCGCCTTATTATAAGGTGAAGGTCATATTCAACAGTTGAGCCAACCACAGGCAAAGTGTGAATAGTGGAGTTATCTTCCCCTGAAAGATCAGATGGGAGGGACAGTGAGGGAGGATAACTCTTGTGATGTGAATAGCAAAGTGAGAGCGCATCTCGGACTGGCTGGCATAGACCTCTTTCACCCAAAATCTGAGTGTATGTTTTCATGACATTGAAAGAAAAATGTAGGTCATTTAACATGTCACCTGCTGAGAAGGGATGAGAGTAGCCAAAGACAAAATGTTTTCTCTGTTGGTATTAGCATTATTTATGGATTTCAAACATGTTTAAGGGGATGTGTCCACAAAGTGAGAGACAGAGTAGAAGACACGTGCCTTGTAAGTGAAGTACGTCTTATAAGTCAATGTACAACCAGTGTGCTTTACAAATTGAGATTTTTGTTAAGTAAAAAGAATCCACTCTCGCCTATACGGCGCGCGTCCCAGTGCCGCGAGAATACGGTAATATTAGCATCTACAAGTACATAAGTATGTGTAGTACGCAAACACATGAACTGACTAAAGGCTGAAGTAGCATGTACAGCATATAATATATAACTATAATATGTAAAAGCATTAGCCTGTGATCACGTACCATGGCCACCTGGTACATAGACTAATCTCATGGTAGCCTTAGTTACAAAGTGTTGAGATATATCACCTGTCTGCACACCCAGGCTGTCATTACATCATACACAGCTTGTGGAATGTGCTTAGTCTGACCCGGAATCCAGATTACGTGCACCTCAAGTAGGCCCATCCCGATCTACTTCATCTTAACCATAACCTTTGGGTGCCAAAATAGGCTCATAAAACCCGTGTTGTGTGTTTTCCAGAGTGATAATCAAAATTAGAAATTTGATCCACTAAGGCAACTTTTTTCAGGCAATATCATAGAGGACATCCCCATAATAACATATTTACTCATTTTCGGAGTATTTAGTGAAAGTCGTCAGTTGCGCTTGCACTGCACGAGCAACTGACGACTTGTAATAGTAAAGATTACAAAAGCAAAAATTATATTACATCGCTTTTGAAATTATGCAATAAAATAGAAGACAACTTCAACTTTCAGTCGCATCGGCAATTAGTTCAGCCACAGAACCCCAAACTCGCTGCCATTGACAGCAAACAAAGCTAGCCCATAATGTGGCTTGATAGGCTTCAGTTACTCATTATTACATAATAGAGAGTTGTCAGCTCGACGGCATCGGTGGTGAACATGGGGCTGTACTGGACCGAGTTGTCCATATAGATTGCTTTCAGCAAGGAGTTCATTGTTAATTGGAAGTTGTGCTCTCTCAAAAACCATGGCAAATATCAATAACTCTAGCTATCTTTATCGACGCAAACATGATTAACTACGGGTAGAAATTGATGCGGTCGACCTAAAGACGTCGCTCTACATCATGCTAATGTGTGTACTAAAAAATGACGTCATCACAGGACGCCGTCGAGCTGATAACTCCGTAGTACTGACAGTTTGTAACTTTAGGTTCGAAAATGAGTGTTTGAAGATTGAGGTTTGGGTTGGGGCGTATTAAAGTTACCCCCCCCACCTATAAAATTGCCGAAAGTTACCTGACCCATGGCAATCGTTTTTGAACCAAAATTTGCAAACAGTCAAGGATTCGATAAATCCGTCATGAAACTCTTGAATCACAGCTACAGTCGACTTCTGCACTGTACCTTGGATTGGAGATTGTCGACAGCCTTTGTAAGGGCCACATCCTCTCCCCACCTTTTGATAGCATGCTGAGATAGATGTTGTGTGAATGATGCTTGTGTCATCTGTGTGTATACTAGATAGGATATTACGCCGGTACCAATCTCAGCAACAAATACAATCACTATAAGCACCGTGAACTACAATTATTACAATCAGAACCAAATAAACTACAATATTATACGACAACTGCTATATTCGGAACTTTGCTTTCCAGCCTAGCCTGCCTAGCCTGCCTAGCCAAGTTAAAATGGTTAGGCACGGTAAACAGTTAACCACGTCAGACCTGCCTACTCAAGGTTACCTGCGCTGTGCCTGCCTAGCCAAGTTACCGATACTGTACCTGCCTAGCCAAGTTACCCACGCTGTACCTCAGAAAGTAGCATGTAGAGGCCCTAAAATGTAGTGTCCAGAGGCATGACCATACATGACCCTGAATGGCAAGTCCAAACTTTGCATGATATATAATATTGAACACAACGCACGGCTTATCTCGAGACGAATAGGGCTACAGATTCAGATCGTATTTCAAATTATAAGGAACATTAGGTAAATCCGTTACACACTATTAACCGTATTGAGTAACAAATTTAACAATATAGCATTGAAACATATTTGTATGGATATGAAATCAGACAAAAAGTCGAATGAATTTCCGCAATTTCCCACTTGGAATTCTCCGATGATACTCACCTGATTCTTTACAATTTTAGGTATATCATAATTTATAAGTAAGCATCAAATTATTGTATTTGATGTTAATATTCTATGAATAACTTGTATTACCTCTCATGTATCGTTATATTACTAATTGATCAATGATTTTATTCAAGTTTCAAATTAAAACAAGTTAAAACTACCAGAGCATAATGATTGTCAACTCCTAGAGTAGCTGCATTATCCAGTCAATGATTATACCAGTGGTAGGCCTAGTAGCAGTAGTAGTATTAGTAGACGGCAGTGCTAGCTATGACTACGTCGTAGTTCTAGCAGGTAGTAGTGGTGGTGGTGATGGCAGCAGCAGTAGTAGCTAGTAGCAGCAGCAGTAGCAGTAGTAGCTAGTAGCAGCAGCAGTAGTAGCTAGTAGCAGTAGTAGGTCGTTTGTAGTACCGCGGCAGTTGCAGTAGTGGGAGCTGGAAGTGGCAGTTAGCTGCAGGTGTCATAGCTTCGCCTAATATAGTCTAGTAGGTAGTAGTAGTCCAGTAAAAGTTCTTATAGTAGGTAGTAGTAGTAGGTAGTAGTTCTAGTAGTAGTAGTAGTAGCAGTTTCGTAGCTGTTAGTAACTATATACTATCTTAGTATAAATAGTTATTAGTTACTAACTAGTTAGTAGTTACTAGTGGTTACTAGTGGTTGCTAGTGGTTGCTAGTGGTTGCTAGTGGTTGCTAGTGGTTGCTTACCGCTATCAGACTGGATGGTTTCTCTTGTGTAGCTCCCTGACATCCCACAATGCTGGCTATGAACACAATACCGCCTGCTATAATCATACCATATACAGATAGCGCAAATAGAGGAGATAGCAGGGGAAATAATTCAGACTTCTCTATCAACGTCCAGACACCAAACGCCAGCAACACTAATCCTGTAATCTGTAATTACAACGTCAATTATATATAACAAATGTGTCAACACAATATTCCAGGAAAATATAAGTAGCCTAGATTTACAAAACACAGTTTTCGGTTTGTTATTGCATCCAGAGGTACCTTAGTTTACAGTCGGGATCTTCACATTCCGAGTCAAGTAAAATCTATGTGTGTTGGCTTTATACTGTCATTTTAGTCCTCGTTATAACATAATTATACAACTGCTCATCAAAACGATTGAATTTATATGGAACTTCATTTACACATTATTTTCACAAGATTGTGTGATACTGTTATAGAATGCAGGCCTAGGCCAACCAAATGGTCAACTGACAGTCAGAGATACAACTGGCTTCGATATAAACAGTGGTTTAGGATGATATAATTGCCCAATATATTTCACTTGCATTGTGGGAGAGATACTTGTTTGAATTGGCAATATTGGCACATTCTACAAGGCGCGAGGTCTTCGTTACAATTCCGACTGCTTATGTTCCGATGGGACACTCCTTATACCCGACCACAGACCAGGATCACAGACTACTCAAAGTATGGTACACTTAAATGTAGGAACATAGGCAGTCAGAATATACCCTAATGGAAGAAATTATTAGCGGTAATAATTTTGTCAAAGCCCCAGCACCAAACTGATTTAAGTGTACTTTATTTTTAGCAAATTAGGAACTGGTAAAATTTAAAATCACAAAACGTGTGATGTTGTCCATAAAATATCTTCAAATTTTTCTACTAAAATTCCATAGTTTTTGAAAAATTTAAATATTAGCGGAACTACATTTGGCGAATCTCCATTAGCGAAGTCAGCAAAAATTAATTCCAACCAATAATTTCTTTCAATAGGGCCAGGTTCAGCAGAAGCGTTGTTGGTTACATAATAAAGTGGTCATTGTCAGTGCTCGTTATGTAATTAGTCAGGACAAACAAGCAGACCAAAGAATCTAATGTCAAGTCTAAAACTCCGATAGCATAGCCTCAGTTCCCAACCTGAGACTTACACAATGGTGGTAGCAGGTAGGATAATTTGTTGGCGTTATTCTGCTCAGTGCCCAAAGCCCCAAAGATGAGTGAGTAGGTACATAATGATTAATAATAGAGAAGATGATCATAATTTAATTGTTTAAATCCATTGCAACAAGTGCAGTTGATGTGTGAATGGAGTAGCTCATAGCCACATACGACTGTAGAGGCACAGTATAAAATGATACATCACAAGGGATCAGTATTGATCTAGATAAATGAGGCATGCCTAATGACACTAGTATACTGTTTATACTCCATGTGGCCATGTGGGCCACACAGGACAGACTGACTGTAATGACTGTGTAAACTGGGAGGCTGCAAATGCAAATGCAACTGTGTAAACTGGGAGGTTACAAATAAGTAGGACATTTCTCACACTTAATAATTTTATAAATGTTTTAATATTATACGTTTAATCCAAATTCTCCAATTCTAGGAATGTTTGATGCTTAAATGGTGATGGATCACCATCGACTGGATAAAATACTGCATACAGTTTGGCAAGCTGGCTCTCAGCCTATTATAATAGCTATACTAAAACACAATATTACTTCTACTGTATCGCTAGTGTTGAGTATGAAAACCAAAACTGTGAACTAGTTGAAAAATGTTCCAACATTGGTATGTATATATATCTAAAAGCCTTCAGATTTGTGGGTGGGGTTTGAGATGTGCACAGTCGAAACATGGCCATTGCACCAAACACGTGCAACCAGCATCATATGAAAGCTGCCATCTCCTTCGTATATGCTAGCAAAGATCAGTTCTACCAATTCTGTCTAGCACTGCTAATTGGTATAAAATAGATAGAAATACTTTGGAGAATTCACTACCTGTTACATCTGTTGCCAAGGCAACCGCTAGTGAGCACAGGATATCTTACCATAAATATAGTATTAAAGCTGAATAAAGCATATCTGAGGTATGCAATGCTGCATAATTCACTTGGTCTCCTTGGTGGAGGGTAATTTAGCACCTGCTGTGGCATCTCTCTGTCTCTATTGTCCTAATCTCACGGTTGAGTGCCACTGTCCCTAAGGCTGTCACCAATGTGACTGTTGTACTATATGCACTGCCAGCAGGGTGTCACTGTCACCAATACAACTGTACTGTATCCACTCTCTAATGGGTGTCACCAATGTATATCCACTGCCTACAGGGTGTCACCCATGTGACTGCGTACTGTAACCACTGCCGAAAGCGTGTCACCAATGTGACTGTACTGTATCTACTTCCTAAAGGGTGTCACCAACGTGTGTGTAGGTCTACAAATGTCACTGTTCCACTAGTGTCAGTGAGTTGAGCACCTGCTACGTTAGTCACATATCAGTGTTGTATTGTTCTTGTTACTGCAGATCTTCGTGTACTTCTGTATGATGGTTCTACCAATTACAATACGCAAACATACAATAGTATAACATAAAATACACCAATTTCAAATAGCAAAAATTTATCAGAGAAATCATATTATACATGTACATGTAGTTCATTAAATCTCTGTATGCTGCATAAGTCTTCCTGCTACATAAATATAGCAACATGGAGGTATGGTGGTGGTATGTGTGGCATATGAATTATGATGTGTACTGAAATGATTGCGGCACCAACAAAGTAATTTAATGACATTGTTAAGCTCTCCAATTCAAACATTATTAGAGGTTACTTTAGTAAATTAAATACAAAAATAGATGGACATACATATCTATGTCTATGTATCTATGACATGTATGTATCCATCTATATACATGTATCTATGTCTATGTATCTATGTCTATGTATCTATGTCTATGTATCTATGTCTATGTATCTATGACATGTATGTATCTATCTATATACATGTATCTATGTCTATGTATCTATGTCTATGTATCTATGTATCTATGTATCTATGACATTGAATCTATGACATGAATCTATACGGATATTAGAAAAGACACCCCGATATATTCACATCTACGCTCCAAGTTAATTACTGAAAGTTTTAGTGAAGCTCCTCTAAAAGTAGGCTACATTTTTGGAAAACATTTTCATTTTATGACTGACAAAAACATCGGTGAATTTGTTAAAACCGGTAACTCAGATAAGATAAGAATCTGCTAACAGTTTCCGACAGAATCTCTCCAGTTCATTAACTGCTAGTAATGACCTCCACAACACAGCTTTTATTGCTTAGTATCAAGTTACTAGCTTGCCAATCAATAGCTAACTGAGATGGAAGCCAACTGAGTGAAGGGAACATACTGGTAGAATAACCCTAGCCAATTCGAGTGGTCTACAATGTCAGTGTAAGTATAACTACCAATCGCTGACTGTATTGTCACTGCTACCCATGTGTTCTAAGCCCCAAGGTGATACATGCATAGCATTGCTAAGTCACTCACTGTCAGTCACTGTGAGCCAGTAGCCACAACCCATCAGTAGCAACATTAGAGCTTTGTTGGTCAGGTTTAAAGAATATAATTACATCAATATGATGCTTCAATGCCTAATTACGCCAATAAATCACCAGTAGGGTTGATCCCAGACAGTGTCCAATGATTCTACACAAATAGCATTACCTACATAAATTTTACTACTATACATCAAATGGTGGTCTCAAACAGAATGCCAAAATAATATTAAATAATTATAAAATCATTGATTGGTTGGTATACCTTAAAAACTTGACAAACATGATAAAATGCCTATATCACTTCACGTCACTTCAAGTTATAGTCTGTGCTGATAGAAATGTTTGCTTAGATAATTATTACTAAAATTAATATACATGTATTACTGAAATTAAAAAATTTTAAAAATGATATCAATTTTAAAGCAAACAATAATTATTATTTATTATGTTTCAACTGCAACTATTACTTTGCAATTAGCGATTATTTTTGTCAAAAGTCAATCACTTTCAGCAATTTTTAAAAATGCCATCAATTTATTTCAGAGGTCCAGATCTTTTCCCCTTTTCAAAGGTATTTCCACCAGATATTTGATATATAACAAACAGATGAGCATTACGGCAGGAGCCAGGCAACCATTGCAAGCTGTTGGCCACTGATGTAACTCTTGCTTCATGAGTATCAGTAGATTACATTCATGAGTAGAGTTTCCCAGACAACATACTTCTAGTGAGTCTTAAATGAAACTTGTGTTACAATTTTGTGACACAAGAATCCAGAACGGTATAGCACCAGCCCAGTCGGTCAGCATACAATACCAGGGATTGACATTCGTTTGTCAGACCACGAGTCAATCCAAAATTGTAAGTCATCTTAAGCATGCTAACTAGGAGCCAACACGGACATTCCATGAGTAAATTGGATCGACCGATTGACCAACACGTCTATCGATCTCAAACTACTTATGAAATGAACCTAGCCTGTACGAAACAGCAGCATAATATTATGCGTTGGCAAATAATTCATCTATAGTTTCGGTTTCAAAATTTTAATAATAATATAGCTGGAGGCAAAATGGCAAAAATAACAGTTCAAATGTTTGAAGGAGCTATGAGCCTTTACAGTGCACCAAGTTTACAGTGAAAACAACATTATTTGGGTAAGGCTGCTGTTTGAATTGATTAATTAGCAAATTCATAAAACAATCAACAGGTAACCTTTTTACAGTGTTCATTAACACCATTTCTTAGTGTTATGTGACACATTATAGCTAGAATTTCAATAGAGCACTCAACAATAGCACAATAGAAGTTAAAAGGGGTCAATAACAATTTTCTAAAGCTGCTCAATTTTCTTTTCGTGGAATCAACACTGACCAGAGCTGTGCTGTAGAAGCAATGTATTTTTCCAAATACTATTATCGGCAAAGAGTGTGATCTCTTTGTAAATAATAAAACAAACTGCTCGAATTATAAGCGTCGATAAGCAACTTACACCGCAAATGGCTAAATGTGACACCTTTGAAGTTTTATCAAGTCTTGAGGTGTGAAGCTTAAATCAATTTGGTGAATTTATTGTACCAAGAAAAATAAGCTAGACCGAATTTAATTTATTTCAAAGATATTGTTGGAAAACTGGCGAATCCGCAATTTCACGAGTAGGCATAACTTGTCTTATTGGCTCAGCTCTGGAATCATTCTAGGGTCTGGGGTAGCCGGAGTTTCCAAGTAGGGCGTGGAGGAGGGAGGTAAAGCCTTCTCTACCTTTCTCCTCCGAAGTCTTCGAAACCCAGACTAGCTCTGAGCATGCATCTATTTGTAAGTTATGTTGGATTCAAATATTTGCATGGCATTCTCACATTATGCTCAGTGTTAGTCGTGCTTCGAAATCATGAACAGAAAAAAGAGTAGATTATATTTGCTGAGGCATGTTTTATCAGTTTACATCAATTGTACGCAAATATTCTACTTTGTAAGAAGATAATGGTTCATAAGCTGTAATAAGAATCCAATTCAAATAAGCCTCAACCACAAGCGGTGTTGTGACACAATATTGCAGGAATTACTCACTTTTATTATATTGATGTAAATATGTATGTATGCTTAGCGGCTATCTCTTGTATTAGTATGTTTCGCGGCTTTCTCTGCTGCATATGCTGGACTTGTGGGCCATAGCCTATCCTTTCCCAATGACTTCAGACTTCAATGACTTGTAAACTTGTCACAATATCCATACAAACGTTTTTTGTTTATGTTATACCCTCTGAGACATCCTTTGCACACTGTCATTTTTCTCATGATTTACTATGCAATGGCCAAAATGTCAACAGAGAATTTTATGAACTGTATATAAATTTTATGAACTGTATATGAACTTACTTGTGTGAATATTCAAAATGCATAAATATTCATTAAATATTCAATCGCATAAATAAATAGAACTTGCTTTCAGATCTACTGGCATATAATTGTGAAGATATGCCAATAATAATTAACACAACATTTTTGTTGTTTATGAACCTTTTCTAAAAGCCTAACATAGCCGATTGGTCGATGAATGACAAAATGACTCTGAATAAATAGTCTTACACATGAACTGGAAGTTTCCATTCTTTGGTACATGTACATCAAATAAATGTTAGTGAATGTTGTCGGAATTTCCTTATATTGGCCCATAATTGCTTAAATACTACAATAAACATACTGGCAGTAAGGCCTCCCAGGACCTCTCTCCGCTCACTTCCAATATCCAGTTCATTAATTCTTCCTGGCTTCTTCAGTTATTGCATTGTACACTTATCCCTATTCCATTTCACCGTTACCGTAAGTTCTTGTGTGAACTAAGAATAAACTACCTTTTGTTTGACAAGGGTCTGTATTGTACTAAGTGCACCATTTCGTTCAGTTCTTACAAACCCCTCACCCAGTTGGTGATGCCGGGTTTCGATATCCCTTATAAGTTCATCAAGTGGGCTTTAAAAGTTCAACAACATCACAATATATTTGGTATATAAACCACTCAATCAAACTCTGGACAAAAAAATACAACCGATCATAAAATCATTCAACAAACTGAGAAAAGAGTGTAAAAGGTTTCCATCACTCTTTTTCATTGGCATTGTATTCGATCGCAGGGAACACAGTAAGCAGCATGTACTTTACAAAATGAAGACTTGGGAGTATATTGCTATCTGATTCGCTATCTTGTAATAAATTGTATGCTAAGCATATACAAAGTGAGACATTAACACAATGACAAAGAAGAGTGGCATTTTTATATTACTCTCTCATTAATCATTCTTATAACTTTAGCTCATTAATAGATTGGTGAGATAGCAGTTTCTATTTTCTCAATGGGATTGTGTTACTATCTGATAATATCTACATGTAAATGTACATGTACATTTACATGTACATGTAGTATCTATATATTAATGTTATATTATATTCTAACAATGAAGTAGTTTACTGCAGGCCGTTGTCTTATCCTGACAGATCATTCTCATTCTCGTTGAAACAAAGACTCTTTGTTTCAACAACAGCTGGGAGAAATGTTTTATTTCATTATATTTGCTACCGGGTGTATCTTTTACAGTAGAACAGTAGACAATTGTATGTCAACGTTAAGTTAACGTGTAATGTTAACGTTGTAATGTTAACGATGCCCAATGTTTAGTTGTAAACAGCAAGGAACAATTTTTGATCTTTTCGAAATGTTCATTTAGAATAAAAGTTTGATTATAAAACGAGTAACTAAAACCATTGTTAGAAGTTCGTTTATAAACCAATATTTAGACCACGTTGCTTATGGTCACCTCCAAGACTGTAGTGATCAGTAGGACTACTGAACAATATCGTTGTACTACCACTATAGTCACTGGATCACTATAGTCACTGGATCCCAATTCATTTTTCAAGAATTTCAATATTTCAATTATCCAATATCAAGTTTACCAAGCTGCACAGAAACAGATTTCAACGCTCATCACAAATAAATTGGATTAATTCATTGGTCACTAGGACTACCATGGGCCTATTCCACAAGGGCTGACCAACATTCTCATAATGTTACAAAATGAAGGCCTACTGCAAGAAACCAATTCATAATTAATATTATATATAAGGTAATATAAAAATTAATAAAGTTGTCCAGACATACAGTTTTAATTGGCTATCAAATAATGATGCTAGGAGTTGTAGGTCCAAGGCAAAAAGCCATATGTGATATTAGGCCCACCCAACAAAAATCAATTCGAATGTATGCCTAAATTATAATCAATAACCGTACCACATAACCGACTATTACCAAATATGTTATAATTACACGGGGCTCAATTAGTAGCAAAATAATTAAATTAGTATTCGTAAATATCATTAATAATATAGGATTACGCAGGATTATACGACCTATGCAGTGAACCTAAAGCTTCTAACTTAAAAACAATTAATAATAATAAAATCATCCCAGTATAACTATAATGGGCAATTATGATCAAAAATTGATAATAATAATAACCCTATACTATTTTTATTAACATCTAAAGTAATAATGTTTAACAACTTCGGCCCTATGAATCAGGGGCGTAACTGGATGGGAATTTGACTTGGGCATTTTTCAGAAAAAAAGGCAGCGGAAATTATTTTTGGGTAGAGAGTCAAAAATGTCCCAAGTCGAAATGAGAATGCCGAAGTTGAATGCCCAAGTTGATTTTTGAAAATGCCCAAGTTGATTTTTGAAATTTACTTGTTACAAACGGGGTGATATAACATATCATTCTATCCCTTACTGGAACTAATGGTACCATTGGTTTAATGATTCAATTCCATGGGTGTTAATCAATTATTAAAGGTTTAATCCAATTAAATATATATTTTGCCTACATTGCAAATCTATTAATATACTATATATGTATATATGTATATATATATATTAACTCCAATTTTAAAATGATATATTTTTTTTAATTTTAATTACATTTTCAATCTCATATTAGATTCTAACAAGTAACATAGAAACATGAGTGCTACCAACTATCAGTGCTACTGCTACCATTTAGTGGTACTAAACTAAAAGTACAAAGGTTATCAGTTCGGAACTGAATTGAATTTTCTGATAACCAGCTACAATTTTATATTACATTGATTTAGTCATTACATGAGATTACATGCTACATGGCCTCACAATTACAAGTTTGCTTACTCAAACTGTGATGACGACTAGTTCAGTCAAACCACAATACACTTATTGTGCAAACATTTTCATTATTGATGTCAATGTCACCATTTCTGTAATAAACACAGTCGCCTGCAAATAGAGGCATTTAATTCAATAAAGGTTTACTAACTTAACTGCTAACTAGTACACCATGCCGTGGGACTATTCAGAAACTTAACAATATTTTACAATATTAATGATGCCCTCTGCCAAACCCCAGTAATATTTCTTATATTGACTAAATGTGATTGTGGCTATGGCTAAGTTCACTCGCATACACTAATACAAACACAGCATTAGATGTATTCCATTAGTGCGGCGCAATTGACTGCGCCTGTTAAGACTAAATAACTACAGGGCATGATCTCCCAATGATCTCTTTTACAACATTTATAATAACCTCATGCTGTTGTTACATGAACTTTATGAGCATCACCCTGTTTAAAACAGTTTCATTTCAGTCAACAAACAACCGCTTTCAATACAAGTAAAGTTCGTCGAATGTGTAGTATTAAATTTAAACTTGGGCCCAACTCGCTCATTTCTCCCCTTCCAAGCCTACTCTCACCAAATTTGACTCTCGCAATGCGACTGTGCGAGATAGGATATTACGCCTCTGTCACATGCCAAAAATGTAATCAGCGATGTATTGTAATGCAATGGCATGTTAATTTAGCCCAGCAAGATCCTACTCAACAAACTTCCACGTTGATGCTTGGCGGACAAAGTGTGCCAAAGGCGTTTTCTCTTGACAGATGGCTAACTTGAGAGGTATTACTTAACCGTTCTTCGGCCCGGTTCAGGCAGTTTACTGCATCGTAGTTACTTGAAATAATATGTTGCATAGAACCATCTAAAATATTTCATGATGGCCGATTATCCATGTTACTTGTTATTGTAATTCTAAAATCGAGCCATGGAAATGGTAAAGAGTTGGTGACATGGGAGCACAACCTTTGTGGATTTGATTATCTTCTCAAATTGAACCATGGAAGGCCGGTGAATGGCAGAAGGTGGAATTAGAATCCGAAACCGAGCACCTCACCATTGTGTTTGCTCAACTCACCACTATCATTCATAGAATACATTGCAAACTTTGCAGCCAACTAGGAGTAGTATATATTTGGACATTTGAGGCCCTATTTGCACTAGGTGTAAGGACATTGTAGCCTTAGAGAAATAGG
>JAOQGN010344756.1:0-13898 GCA_027564295.1 Himantozoum antarcticum
TGCTACTGCTACTGCTACTGCTACTGCTGCTGCTGCTGCTGCTGCTGCTGCTGCTACTGCTACTGTTGCTGCTACTGCTGCATGTTACCTGCTGGACCCGTCTAAATGAGATATAATTATGCACTTGCGTTTAATCACAAATTGTCAGTTAATCAAATCATTTTGGAGTTGTCTAATCACTCACACACCTAAAATATTTACAGAATATGAGTTGTCCACTCAATGGCCTAATAACAAAGCCAAGATATTTTCAAATACATTTATGGATCTTTTATAGGTCAATTAATCTTGACTCTTGAGTATTTTTTTAGTCTTCCACCTTATCTCCGTGTGACTGGCCGCTGCTACTTCAACAGCATATTGTGATTTTGTAGTTTGTCAGGGCAGCAGAGTAGCGGTGTAGTGGGATGTCAGAGTGTGGCCAATAGATGTACAGATAACCCTTGCATCTCCATGTTCAAGGAATCTTTCTCAACATGTATTTTATGTGAAAGTCCAACATTTCCCGGCTAGCAGCTCTACTATATTGTCACACTCATTATCATGTGGTGTCAGTTTAGCAATCGCCGTTGCTGAGCTGAACAGTCCCAGATGCATGTAATGTTGGCCTAATAATTAGAAGTAAAATGTTGTCCAATGTCATGTCAATGGCGGCACAAACATTACATACAAGCATAGTGCAATTGGTACTTAATCCTTTGGTGCTTTGTCTAACTGCGCATTCGCAAAACCTTAAGGCTGAGATATAAGATGTTCCTAACACCTGTAAGGTGCAAACTTATCCCACATCAAGTAGCAAGATGTGTAAAGGTTGTATAAGGGTTGCCAAGGGAGTAGGGAGTAATTATTCCTGGCTGACCAAGGCAGCCATCACATTGATTGATGGCAAATTTTATTTATGTCTATTGACCTTTCACCATAATACCACATTGTAACGCAATGTTTTTTACTAATCGCTATGTGTTTTCCATCCATGCAGCTGCTGATCATCATGATGCTTTATAATTAATTGTACCGACAATCTAAGCTGAACTCACAACTCGTAAACATGAACAATGGTTGATTATATAATTACAGATCACAAAAATTCCCCATTGCTAATCAAATAATGCACAATAAGCTGTGATTATTACGTGTACGCGACTAATTGATTGTGTTATTTTTAGACACGTTATTGACTACTCTGTCCTAAAAGTAACAGCCGGCAGACAGACATGCACACCACTATAGTTTGAGTTCTATGATACAATAATGTGGTACTGGGTAGGTATGTGGTAGGCGAGACCCGATGCATCACACTAATATTTGCATCAAGTTGATTTTTGCTTGATTGCCACTCAGATGCGCTTAACTGTTGTTCACCGGGTGTGAAAATGTAATAGCATAAAATATTTGCCAGTTCACTACAGCACACAATGCACCCTTTAGAATAAGCTGGCCCTATTTCAGCACCCTCATTGCAGGTCTGTCGGCATTGGAATGGAGGGAGTTCCGCAATGAGGGTCCTGAAATAAGGCTAGGAATAAGCCTTAGAACAGTTAGAGCAAGTGATGTTGTAGAATATTAATCCTACTCATATCATGTAGGTGGGATAGGTTTGCATTCCCAACCTGCCAACGACTGAGCTTAATTTCAAGACTCTGAACCTGAAATTTGCCTGGGCATGTGTTCCAGACCTAAACTGAGAGCACATCGGGCGTGGTATATGTGGTATATACATGGTATATATACGTGGTATATATACGTGGTATATACGTGGTATATGTGGTATATACGTGGTATATATACGTGGTATATACGTGGTATATACGTGGTATATATACGTGGTATATACGTGGTATATGTGGTATATACGTGGTATATGACGGAGTTACCTTTAGACACAATAATGTCTCACTTGTAAGACAACTAACAGATTTCAACATTAAATTTGTTGACATTTAACACGAAGAGTATTGGGACATTTATTGAAAATATTAATGTACCAATATTTATCGAAGACTGTGATAACTTGTTCCATCAAGACTTATTGGTGACATAATTCTTAAGATGCTCTCACCTCCTCTAACTACTGACTGGTGGCTTGGTGACTGATGCTTGACACTACTTGCTAGAGTACTCACCTAAAGATAGTTTCATACACAATCGTTATAGTGGTTGGTATATATAAAACATCCAGTAGGCTGAGTACTCGAGCTAGATGTAAAACGCAACTCATTGTTATCAGCAGAAACAACTCATTCATAATGCTTTAGAATTCCAGCAATAATTCTAACAAAAAACTGCATCTTATCGAATAGCCGAATTATATACTACGGGATTGAAAAATATACAGAAGTTTTACCAGTTAGATAAATTTACCAATAAACCTAGTATCAATAATCAGTAGTAATCAATAATATTCCCAAAGAGCCTTGAGAGAAATGTTCCGTAATATATTGATAAAGCTCTAGTTGTCATTAATGGTAACTGCTGGCTGGTTATAACAATGTTGGAAATAATAAAGTTGTCCAATCAAGAGTGGACAACTCTGAACTATTAAGGATAACCAATGTAATCTCACGATTAGATACATCTGAATAGACTAGATGTTTATGTGTGTAGTGCTTAGTATAGTATGTATCTTCATCCACATACTGGGTATTGAACTACTAAGCTTTACTCTATTACTCGAGGGAGGGCAGTATTAATGCAAATCACAAATTTCAATTATTTTTAAGAAATCTAGAATGTTTTATGAATTTATGACATAACAAATTTACTAAAATGTGCCAATTATTTTCAACATGTTGCTTTTTTTGCAATATCACTGGAGCACATAAATTACATAATTTTTCTTAGCACAGTTTCTAAAGTCGAGATGAGGTTTGGTATTTGGGAATTTTGTTAGGGTGGAGGGAGATGTGTGTGTGTGATCGTGATTCATATGAAGAAGAAGAATCATTATGGTTCTTGAAATTCTTATATTCCTGCGCATACCTCTGGTGTAATAGGTTCATCTTGTTAACCTTGCAAATGGGCCACTAACGTCTTTTGTACCCTGTCAATTAGCGTTGCTACCTATATTATAATATGCAATAATATCGCATCAGAGGATGTTTTAATATCACATCAGAGGGTGTGCTTTAATAATATACTGAAATTCTACTGAAAATTGTAGCATATAAATTGCACAATTGACATTTTAGCCTTTTGTATTATTTTAATGGTTATGTAATTTCCTAAGCATGCATAAAATATCCAGCAATTATTCATTTTCTTTAATTAATTTTAGTTAAAAAGGTATTACTGATGAGTTACGATGACAAACCTTCAGTGCACCTTGTGAACTATCAGAAACCCAAGTACTCTCTCAGCAAATATATTAAACCATTACCGATGATAAGTAGCCGAAATTTGCATAACTGATATTATATATTGCGTTATTATTCATATCTTTATTGGTATATCGTACGTATCCCAGGCAATGTACTTATCATTGCAATTCAGAGGCACTTATGTAACAAGTACATTGCATACTTTACTGTGTGCATAACGGTCGAGTATGTAATATAATACACTTTCTCGTCCCGGCGACATTCTATATTATCAATATGTTTTTGCATAGATGAAAATAGACTTGCGCTTTGCCACTGTTTTTATGACATCTTGAAGTTTTGAGTTCCGTCTATTCTTTAGACGAAATTGGCGACAAGAAAAGGGTGTGGGAAAATTGTAGATTTTTAGTTTTTTCAAGCAACAAGCACAAATTTAAGCACTACAGCACTGAAGAAATTGGCCTACTCAAAGGCTGGCAGCATGGCTACAATCAGTTGAGAGTGTCTCTATCTGACGAGTTGTGCGATACATGGAGACAGGATCGTCACGTGATCTTAGCCATCGTATCATCATCACCAGGTCACTCGAAGGTTAAATGAACGTTGATCAGCCTTCAACTTTCATGCAACGATGTGGGCACGTCTGCTAATCATGTGTCAGATGGTAGAAAGACAACTCCTGTCACATAGAACTGTTACAATGTTAGTTTGGCAATTGTTATACGTGTAGATACTTTCTAGATTAAAAGGAGATACAACCCATGCCTAATCCCAAGGTTTAGATAAATGTTCTGATTCCTAATTCTGAGCTCGTTTCTGATGATGGGCTAAACAGATCTGAGGCGAAATCTTATCTGATCGATTGGACCGAGACTGTTTAGAACAGTTGAACATTGTTCACGAGATCGGATGAATGGTCACAATATCTGCGCTTTGATTGGCTAAAATATTTTTACAACGGGGTGGTTACTATCCATGCCATGCCATATTGCCATTATATACATGTATCAGCTCTCTTCCATTGGCTGCTGGATTTATAGACGGCATTTCCACTTTTGCAATTTTCTCATTACATGCTTTCTAAATTTTATGATCTGACTGGAACGTGTGGATGATACACTATGTGACGATCCCGCTCCTGCGCCGGTTTGGGCCGGTTTGGGCAGGATCGACCATTTTATCTGAAGGTCTGGATTAGCCTAATACTGAATGTTACCGACATATAATTAGTGCCATCTGAAATGTACTCCTGTTGAGTGTAGACCCACAATATGTGTAGACCCAAAATATGTGTAGACCCACAAAATGTGTAGACCCACAATATGTTTATAGTATCAGTAGATAGACAGCTAGGCTAACATTCTTGTATAGGTTTATGCAGCTTCATATATCTTTTCTTTATACTATTTGTAATTTGTTTTCATACCCGAATTGGAGTATTGACAGTGTCAAATAACTCCGAGTGTACTGAATTGATGCAATGTTATACAACAAAAATTTATTGATGAATTCATTCATGAGAACCAGCCCGTGTTTTGTGTGCAACGATTGACGGAACTCAAAAATGGCTGCCGGCTGACAGAGTGCAAATTATATTTTGATAATAGCAGACAGCAGACAAAATATGGCGAATTCCTCTCGCTCGTGTACTTTTTGACCTCGATGGATAGCGTATTGCTAATGTTGAGGTAGACAGTTTTGATATGATATATATGTATGTTAATATATAATGCAATTGCGCAGGCTATTACAAAGCCTTATTATAAAACATTTTCCCAACTCCTTAATTGACCAATCAGAATGCATTTATGACAAGCCGCATGCCATTTTCACAATAATGAAAGGAATAATTCATTCATCTGAGATATTCCAAACAGCTTAGCGGTGTAGTGGACTAGTGAGCATTGCTATTATATAAATACATGTATCTACAAATGTACTTGTAGCAGACAAAAATTAGGATTTGCTTGTCATTTGTTTATTTACTTCATCTTAGGTAAGTCTTCAAGTTGTTATATTAGACAAAATACAGATAGAACCAGGAGAGAATGGAAATCAATGGAAGGATATATTTATTTTGCTATTATATCCTGGAAGTGGTGTCTCTAATGCACAGGAAAAAGTATTCTGCTTCACTAAATAGTGCCTGCATACGGATCTTCGTGCCACTTTGAGTTATGCATTCCCATTTCCAGCATTATTATGGAAACGAGTAATTTGGTTGCGACAATTGCACACCCATATCTTCATTTGCTGTCTTTAGATGCTCACACTGAGATAATGATATCTCAGTTTGAGCACTATCCACAAAACTTCCCCATCCTGTAGGACTCAATTAATATCAGGTAGAGCTAGCGTTGGCGCATCAGCTAGAGTTGGAGCATAGGCTACCAGAACAGTCTGAGGAAGTAACAAAATGCTGTATACATGTATGTAATACCAACACTTTTTAGGTATCAAATTTTTGGATTAAATTTTGTCTTACAATTACTCTCAATAGTTAATATTTCGAACATGCATTGCTCCAAATTATGCTCGTCACGTTTTACAGCTCTCACCAACCTGCACAGGAAGCCAGACAAAGGCTATCAAATCCACGACGCTGTACCGAATTTCAATGCTGGGTGATCTGCTTTGACATGCCTATGGCCATCTCAGTATTTGCACGTTGCAAACCAAACAACCGAATGCATGCATATAAGGATATTTGCTGGCACCGTGTTATATTTTAGGCACTGTATATATTTGAAGGCCTTGAACTGGTACCATGCACCATGTGAAATCGTGTACCAAAGGCAATGAAATCCATAATATTATCATGGGTCCCAAGCATAATCTAGAAAAATTTGGAAGCTGTACTTTAGATCTTATTATTATGATCATATTGCAATCCTTCATGTTTGTGGTTGACATCATGTACAATTATTGAAGGGATTTCCAATAGATGTAGCAGTCGACCGCTAACCGATATCTCAAGTATACAGCATTCCTCCAGGTCCTTGGACGATACCAAAGCTCTTTTCCCAGTATAGCATATTTATTCTATTATCTCACAGTAGCCAATGTACATACACTCTATGCTTAGGTACATTGCTGACTTTCATTATGCAATAGTGCAATCTTGCGAGGGGGCAGCAAAGGCCGCCATCGTTCACATCGCTATAATAGACGAATTAGCCTGTCATGGGATTCTGCTTTTTGACTTTCATATTTTGCAAGCTATAAATAGTACGTATATAGACTACACACTGCATGCCATGTAGAATTATAGGGTGCTTGCGAAAGCCTTTGGGGTTGTTATTTTAAGAGGCCTTGCTCATAGTGCTATGTCTCGCTCAACAGATTCAGACGTTTTTAATTAAAGGAACAAGCGGCATGCATGTATTGAATTTAGTTGCAAACGAATGAACTTTTGTTTTAAACCATTTGCATTATGTTTATTCGACGAGACATAAGCATTGGATTTTACACGCCTTTTTGCATTTATGCCTGTTGCAGACACTGGCAGCCTTTTGTACAAAAGGTATGAACACAGATGTAGATTGAGGCCTTGAGCTTGACAATGCGAGCAATAATCATAATCACAAAGAGAGATTGAGTTTTCTATTATAAATAATGGTAGTATGTTAATAGCAATGCTATGACACTTGGTTAACAATTGGAGAGCAAAAATCACTTTACATGAAATGTAATTATATTAAGATAATGTACACAGACATGTAAGAAGTAAATACATGTACATGTATTTACAATATCGTATCATACGATTGTGAAACCACTAACTTCAATGGTTTAATTTACTAACGACTAATCAGTAATCAAGGTATATAGATTGACGTTTGTTTAATTCTTTTGACAAAAATGAAAACCTGGGTGTCGTAAATTTCTTACTTGTTTATGAACTTCATACTACATACTAGCCACTTCCTTGCCCATGCTCTTTCTTGTTGTTCATTAGTTATAAACATTGTAATCAATTCCTCAACCTGGAGTAAATGCTTGAAAGTATAATATTTCCCGTTCCTTCATTGATTGGTTTCTTATGGATCTCAAGTATCTGAAGTTTAGACATGCAAATGTCGGGAATTAACAAATGGCGATGTCTTAACTTTATTATAAATAATTAATTTGTTTCTTATACTGACTATAGAATAAATAGTCGGTATAAGAACAGCATTTAGCAATTATACACCAGATACATTGTTGGGTGGACACTGCACTCCATGGTCTAGACACAGTCTTTGTGTTCTACTGCAATCTCCAGTTCTCAAGTTCTGGAACTCAGGAAACCAAGACCAAGGACCGATCACAGCACTCATCACTCTCTTCAACCAGTGGGAAGGAGTATGGGCCCCAAGCAACTGAAGGCAACTTTTGAAGGAAGTATGAACAAGTTTATTAGCCAAGGTGTACATAAGTTTCAGGTATTTTTTTACAAGGCTGTCCCCAGTCCTCTTCAAATATCCTGAAATGCCCCAAAGCTTCGGTTCTGACCAATTATTTTATTCCGATAACGTGTTGGCATATCCAAGATATCCAAGTTCAACACACCCGGCTCATCATAGGCTTGCTCGACACAAAACGTAATATGCTGATATATTCTCTTATAGACAAGGTGCAGCGTAAACAGTAGAGAGGAATTTCTTGTACTATATATTATGGAATTAGGTCAGGGTCAAAGATGCTTACAGTGTACAACATGTACTGGGTTCTATGAACACTCGATTTGGAGGTAAGTGGGACATCAACTATTGTACAGGGTCAAATTATGTTCTTATCTTCCATAGATTACGTGTTAAATATAAAAATAACGTCATTCCATGAAACGATTTAGTGGTGGATGAATTGACTGGTAGTATAGAAGGTGAGAATTTTTAGTGATGTGTATTCGGTATCTAGGCATCAGACCAAATTTTCAATAATAAAATCGCTAATTGGATCTATGAATGCTGTCCTATTTATGGTTGAGTCAAGAAGAAATAGAGAGAATAATGAATAGGTTGAATTGAAATTGTCAATCCGATTAATATCGATAAGATATTTGATTTGCTATTCAGTAATGGAGTAGCATAGGATTGAGTCTCCACAAAAATTCAAATAATTTTTTTTATCGCGAAAAGTACTAAACGTGGCAGATGTTGAGTTGATGAGTTCACTGGACGATCGATCAATACAGACTATTTACAACATGTTTGATTAAGAGGTAATTTTGGTGAGCTGCGGGCGTTGTGAGCCGCCTGAGTTGTGTTTGAGAAATAGTGGAGGAATTACCCACATACCAGTGTAGTCATATTGTCTGCTTGTGCAAGGAAATATAATCATAATCAATGATTATCAATGCGATATCAGGAATCAAATAACCAACTTTTGAATCTTTAAAAACAAAGAATGCTTCGAAACGTGTTGAGCAAGTTCTATCAAATCTGACATGGCAGTGTCTGTAATGGACAAAAGCTTATGGATTAAAATCTGAAAATAATTTTTTGCGTCAGCATTGGGCAATGCACAACCCAATAATTGAGGCTAAGTTATCAGAGCAATGTGAGGAAGTATAATATCCTTCCCAACCCGCTGGTATGATTTGGAGAGATACCTTTCATACCACTAACGTAACATGCATATTATTAAAGCTATAAATAGCCGTTACTCTAAGTATTTTCCCGGATTTAACCCAATTCACTTCGCACTGTTCACTGTTGCAATGAAAATCAAACCAACTAGTTTTCCATGACTAGTCTATAGAATGGATTCGCATTGAATCTAATACTATATATCTGTCCAGCTCCCAGCCTTCCGCGTCTAACCCCATGTAAAGCTTGGTGACTTCGTGACTCGCTGATTGGTGGTATGATCTGTTGTCATATCATAGATATAACTAATATGTACATTGCTGTTAATGCACTGAGTGTACTTCCACTTCACCGATATATTACCTGGCAGGGTGTACATATACATGTAGATAGAGTTCCACAGGGATGGGTAATTAACTATATAAGTGACATCTGTCAACCAAGCTGATGGCCAATCAATACTATACGAGCTCATTATCACCAATCCTTTCCAACACAGTCACTTGAAATTTAATTGGTATTATGGATGAAAGTTACCTAATCAATGAGAAAATTGACGATGATATAGCTTGAGTTCCAACTGTTGTAATATTTGCTTTGATATGCACTAGCATTCAAGGTTCAGAAACATTTGGAAATCAAGCTAACGAAACTCTTATCTTTTGAGACAAAAGTTTCATCTATGCTTTGATATTGAAGTGCAAATTGAATTGAATTTTACAGTTTAAGTCGATTTGTTATACTCATTGACATGAACACAATGCTTGAGTAATCTGCATTGTACATAATAAAAACATGGATCTTGGCCTCCCCAAGGATGCTGCCCAGGTCCAATATTTACAGTGCAATGCCGAAGGGAAATTTATACTGAGAGATCATAATTGTGGCACCTATTTCATTTCATCAAACAACTAAACACCTCATAATAGTGTTGATATGTGCCAGTGTGCATGTAAATATAATATGATGATCCATATGGTTTAAATGGTGGTGATGGTAAGTCTCCACAGCTATGGGACTAGCTTCCAGCAGGTCTAATTGCTAGCCTTATCCAGGCGATGTTGAGCACCATATCTGGAGCCACATATATGCCAAAGATACGACTGTTCCAAGTCCACCTCTTCTTTCCTGAATTTCCACATGGTTCCAAGTTTCATGTGATCGAAATGGTCAATCGAATGGCATATAGCCGTGGGGTACTCAATACCCATAAAACAAATTCAGTAGGCCCACCATTTAGCCAAATACATACTGAAATGCTAAAAACAATTTAAAATGTTGCCCGGAAAAGGCTCAAAATAACTAATTTTACCAACTATTTCTGTGGATAGCATCTCTAGACCCCCAAGATGGATGAGCGTACCCCCAAACTTCAGATTAATGTGCCCTCAAAAGATCAGAGCCACTTCTGACACGATGCAACGTACATTGTGTGAAGAGCAACTGTACACGTTACTGTTTTAGCAGAGCCAATAATATTTATAAACAAATCAGCAGAGGAAAACGATTACCACTTAAGATACTAATTGGTCATAATATAATTATGGTTATGAATATTGAATATGGCATCAGCATCAGATATGACATTTCATACACACGACAATCAAAGAAGCAAGCTAAGAATCCCTCCTAAAATCCCACTTCCAAAATTCCACTAAGAAGAAATATCACTGCAAAATAACCCCAACCTCTCAAACCCGGGATGAGATTGTGGCAGTAAAATTATGACAGTGGGATTTTGTCCGGCTACCGAAAGCTACGGGATTGTTGTGCACGATTGTGTGGCATAGAAACACTTTTAAGCCTTCAATACAAAAGGGTCTACGCTCTATACAATACTCTCGAGCTGTGCAACAATCTATACCCACAGACTATTTCTGTGCCAAATGATAAGACACCGGAATATATATTCAGCACTGAGGGTGGTAACCGTCACCAATCCTACATTGGCTGTGATATAGCGTTGAGACCTAAGGCTTAGACTAGTAGACTGGCCGATAGTGATTTAATCTAATGATTTATACTGCAAAGAACATGATGAGATTTGTCTCTCTCACAGGTCTATGACCAGTTTGCGTCTACATATCAACAATAACACACAACACTACATTACTTCTATTCATCGGCAACAAGTGGACCACAAATGATCAGCTAACCTACAATACCGACGTAATGTAAAGACATAACCTACGTTTAGACTTACATGCCATACAACTAAGGCTCACCTGTATTAAGTAAAATACACTGGACCAGTAGTTGGCACTGTCTGGTTGCTATGGGAATACCAAAGCAACTTAATGTTGATAGCTAAGATTTAAAGTATTCTTGACAGCACAACGTAAATACATTTATAGTTACATGATAAAAAACAATAATACACCAATACAACTTGATTACAGTTGCTACTTGCTAATGCATGTATGCTCAAATGCTGGAGGTTGGCACTTTAACAAATAATATTGGCTGGAAATACTAGATTTTCGATTTACAAATGCAAATCAAGTTCCGCAAGTAAAATACACTATCATTTGTCAGTTGTAGACATCTGTAATAGGATCTCCATCAGGAACCTGAATATAGAAATGCAATAGAGTGGACAGGGACGTTTACCGCCTCCCCCTAGCTCTAGTAACTAGGGCAGCAGACAGCACTTTGGTTAATAACGGGTATTATTTTATTTGGGTTGAACAGCTTGCAACTGTGAAGATGCTAATCGGATAATCTGACATTTTACCCAGGTGTATTTGATAAACTAGGAACCTCTAATTGTTGGCATTATACACTTAACGTCCCGTATTTTGACGAAAAGATTACAGGCTAAAGAGGCTGGATTGTTCTAATTACACCTGAGCGCTATTGACCATCCCGCTTTATGTAATATTTATACACAAAGTGTCAATTATAGACACATGAAGAGCTAAATAGCATCAATAACTGTAATAATTACATAATAGAATAGTAATTAGGAAGAAGTCAATTACTATAATATTGTGACACTGAATTGAAGTTTAAGAATAAAGTGGCAATGATAGCAGTAGTGTGATATACATATAATATACCTCTCATTAGATTAGACATACACCAGCATGTGCCCTGTGACTACACCAGCATGTGCCCTGGGACTATGCCAGCATGTGCCCTGTGATACCAGACATCATCGTCCATGGCATCAGATGTTATGGACAAAGCTGTCTTCACAGAGTCACTGGGGTTTGGCGCTGGTATAAACGCTATTTTAGAGTAATTTAGAACATACATTTATATTAGCCCTGAAAAAATTGGATGCGTCAGTTGTGTCATTCGGCAGATTAGATTGGCCTTAAACGTGAACAATACCTTAAAATTTCAATTCATACAATTTGCTAAGACAAATTAACTTGAGGATATATAATAACATTTATTTCTATTATAAATTTACATCAATATCCCAGCTTAATTTTCAAAAACTGAAAGTAATTTATTGGATAATCGGTACAATGGAAATTGAGCTCTAATGCTGGGCTTACTCTTTGCCTTGTGGAATCCAAATTCGTGGCGCTTACCAAACATTAAACTTATTTTTAATAATGTGAATATTACCAGAATGCAGTAGATGAATTAGTGCTGCGTGTCAAATTTATTAGAATTAGCTTGAGTTGTGCTTTTTATTATCCCAGTGCAGCAGTTGCAAGCCTTGCCCTCAGGCAGTAACCTGCATGAAACAAACATCAAACTATGAACAAAAGATAAATCATAGAAATTATGCATAAGTATAAGAAAATAATGGAACTGGTTAAGTATGACACGGGTGGCATTGAGGCCATACAGAGGAGGGGGGTTTAGTTCAGTGCCCTATAATGCTCCAAGTGCCACGGTGTGGTCTTAGGATGCAAGGCTAGGTAATAGCATCTCATCTCTTATGTAGATGATTGTGGGCAAGTCAAGACTCTTCTAAATGGTGGGAAAATTTAAAACATTAGATTAACAAAGAATCCATAGAAACTTGGCAATAGCAAAATGATGTGCCAGTTTTCTGTGTTGTTGACTTTTTATCGATGACTTGTTAAGGTTGACATAAACATTTTAAGACAAGTTTGGGCCTGAGCAATTTTTCTGAATACATTATTAGATTAAGTAATAAAATCATTGTTTTATTATGTAAATCTATCGTTTTGTATGCATTCTTCAAATTTCTAACCTAATTTTAATCTCATTTATGAAAGATAATTGAGAAAAGAGTGAGTTGTGCACGTCTATAGAAAGTTGTATAAATTTTCTCACCACTGAGTGGCAGTTCACCACCACCGAAATCTGGACAAGTCTATACCAAGCCAGGCTTCTTAGGTTACGCCGAGTTGTAGTATGGATTACAACACCCCCCACCCCATCTCATTGTGACTTAAAAAAGTACAATGGTTTTACATTTATATCTTTGATTCCTGTCGTGGTCAAAATATTTCAGTGCTAACATTTTTTGGGCGTGGTTGTTTACCTGAAAGTTGCTCCCTGTGTTCTGATCAGTGGGTAAAATGCCAGAGGTCATATGGGTCAGAGGCCATATGGGTCAGAGGTCATATGGGTTTCCCTTGACTAGCTCAGCTATTGGGTTACCACCTAAATCAATACCAACCAAATGGTAAGAAGATACGCACCCCCAGCTGGTGCAGTGGTCAAGAGACCTATCAAGCTGGCTTGACCAGACAGATAATTCAGAGGTGGTCTTGACTCTTCACATAATAGTATATCTAGAACAAAAAAAGATCAGTTTATCACTATCGGGAGCCAATAAGGGACAATGAAGCCTGCAGTGGCCCAGACCTGTGTTATCTTGTTAGCTCTATGTTTTGATCGCCCTTTATTATTTTGAGCGTTGTATTTTAACCCTTTGGAATTGGCCAGGAGTGTATATTAAGGATCATACCTGATGTCAGGGATTGAGATTTGAAATGAATTTGGTAGTGGCATTGCTCAACAACGGATTCTACTTTATATCATCTACATTAGTTTAGTACCAAAATCGTTGTTCTCATCA
>JAOQGN010344867.1:0-13897 GCA_027564295.1 Himantozoum antarcticum
CTGGGACCACACCTATTACTTCTGAATTGAAGGGAATTCGTATGTATGGTAGTCGAAATTGGTGGGCTGCACTGTATTAGCAAATGTAATTCAATTTTTATAAGAGATCAAACACTATAGTCGGGCCGTGCCCAGTCATCCCCCAAACAATATATAAATTAGTACCAGAAAAAATAGGTTTAGCCACTGTATTTGTAGAATTTAGCAGAAACACACTTACACCGAAAGGCAGGATTTCAGAACATCTATCCACTTTACATAAACATTGTTGGTATTTAAGTTACAATAAAACCCATGAGAGTTTGCAGAAATAAATATGAATGTTCAAATAGAGACACATCAACAGATATGTTCAGATTTAAAATCGTAAATATTATACATCCACAAGTGACTATTCCATATAGATTAATTACTGCAGTTCCACATCCTACTGCGCGGACAAGTAGAGCGGCGCGTAAGTCCTCTTTCTATAGAGGACACTATTTACTGTTGCCTACAAATCATCGAGGAGCCCGCCTATGTACATGAAGTAAACGCTAAGGCGTTATGCTCTTACTGTGTGTTCTATTAGTGAGAACTATAATATAATTATTGTGTCAAAGCAGGCTGTTATATGCATGAACCTGCGTGGGCCGTGGCATAATGTTAGTAGTTGTTTCCTGCGGTGCAAGATGTCTTGGGTTCAAATCCCAGAAGAACCTTCTTTATACATTCCTACATAAATTATACAGATCACCACTAGATCAATTGAGCTTGATTGAACTATATTGAGCTTGAATATAATTTCAATAAAAATATTATTTTCGAGGGTGATGATTCAATCATTTCTAGTAGTAGTTAATTGTCAATTTTAAGTTAGATTTTATAATCCTTAAGCTTTTAATTGACCGATTCTAGTTAATGATTCTAGTCAAGTGTTAATCTTTTCACTTTGACCATTTAGAAAAATGAATGGTCGAAATATTACTTGATTAGTTTTAAAATAAACTAATAGAAAAATGTTTCTTATACAGTTATTCACCATGAAAAATACAATTAGCTTAATGAATTTGCTAAATATAATTACTTGCAAACCAAAATGAGAAAATACAAAATTAAAAATGAATAATAAGTAATAACTAATAAAAGTAATATTAAATTTAATAAACAACCCAAAACGTGAACTATATAAACAACACCCAGCATTATCAATTAATACAATAAAAAAAGTAATGCCGGTAAAACTGATGTGAAATGTAGCCACTGCTAGCTAACAGTGAAGGGTAGAGAAGCTAAAAAGGTTATACATATTAATATCAAGCACACACCCCTAATTCTCGTCCTTATCAGATGATGAATGAACAAACCGGCAAACTCAGCAACCGGAAATCACGAGGTTGTTTGGCGCCCGAAACGTCTTGGGTGCACGCGCGCTCATTCGCTCGCAGTATAGTCCTGGGAAACCATACTCGACTTGGTTAGTGTGAACCCAGTCCACCATACACGTTGGGAGTTGTCAATCACACAGATCACCGATACGGCTTTTTAACATGTGTGCGATAACTCCCACATATTGGTGATCAGCTAGTGGTCAGGCTGAAGATAGGCTTACGTCTTCAGCGTGCTACTTTATGTTTTTAGTAAGGGTCGCCTTTGTTCCAACCCAACTTAATGAGAGTAGAAAATACCGCTAGTATCTCATAACGACAAGAAGTGTTTTCTTAGCAACTACTACAAAGTGATTGTCTGTGTTGCAAGGTGGTCGGTGATCATAACTAATTTTGACCATATTTGATTGTATTTCTGACAGAAAATATGGCCACACAGAGTGTCACTGAGAAAATTGATGAATTGAGAGCTAGGATCAACCTACTAGGTAACTGTAATACGCCCATATATTTAATTTAATACTAAATAGAATAATAAACATTAGATGGAGGTTTCTTTTTTACAATTTTAATTTTATGGTAACACTACATCTATATGCTCTTGTCAGAGTGAGTGACAGTCGCAGAGTCTTTAGAAATACTAAATATGGTTCTGAAGATTGATCAAATTCCAATGAAACATTTTTATAATCTGATTATATTCAGTCATCATAATACAAGTGTGTTCCATAGTGCTAGAGGTTTGAGTCCCGGCTGTGACCTTTTTGGCAAAAAAACCTTCAGCGAGGCTCAAAACTCATATTTGCTGGGTGTATTTGAATCAAGACCTAAAACACAGGAGGTCCCGGAAAACTGATGCGACTATGCAGTTCTTCTCGGTGTTATAGGATATAATTACAGCCTGTACAGCACTTCACTTACAGCCGCAGTGAACTGCTTTTGTGCAGTGCTTTTTTGTGTGCTTTCAGTGCAGTGAAGTGCAGTACTTTTAGCGATTGTAGTCTATCTAGGACTTGGTGTTACCGTGACACCATACAACTTGCGTTATATATTTCATGAAGTTCATTGTTATGCAGTTATGGTTCCCTTCTAGTTATTTTCATTTGCAGTTTACACTCTCCCAGAGTGTAAACTGCACTCTATTAGATTTATCTATCTAATACTTCCCGGAGGTTTTACTAACTGTTTCACATCAAGAGGTTAAATCACAAGGCCTGCAGTCCTACACATCATACAGTAATGTTCAGCAAAGATAAACGGAATACATATATTATGTAACTAATAGTAATTTCTAATATTCAATGGATGTTCTTATATTTTAGAGGGTGACAGAAAAGCCTATTACGAGAATTCTCAATGGACAATCAAACAGAACAAAGACGCCGTCAGTCTGCTACGTAAAGATAATAAGATACTCAGAAAGAAATTGAGTGATTGCTTAGCAGTAAGTTGCTATTGCACCACAACTAATAGAACACTAATGCACCAATGCTTGCTGCACTTGACCATGGGGTAGCTACTGACCGACTAGACCCCTGCCACCACTGTACACCTGACCACAGATGTAGCGGATCACTTTTATTACAGTCATTAAAATTAGCAATTGAACCATACGTACTTGTACTCCTAATTAAATATTGGTTGGAATTTGGAGCATGGCTCGGTTACAGATTGAGCTATAATCTATGATGGTTCAGTTAGGTGAAAAGCCAACACAACAAATCAATTGGTTAAACACAACTCAATTATCAATATAAATTATACACTTTCCCCACTGGTTATCAGTAGGCTTATTTATTGTTTAGAATCTTCAAGAAGTCGTAATTTACGTTAGTTTTTTTGTGTTGTTAGGCTGATGAGCATGTCATTAACAAGGCATTCCAAGATCGAAATGTGGAGAGAGCCGCCATGAAAAATAAATCTGGGCCGGTAAGTAGCCTTATATACATATACATATACAACACAATGCAGATGCAGGCAACAAAATAATAATACACTGCTTGCATACCAATGTAAATATTATAAAACATTACTGTACTAGTAGTTACCACATCAGTGACATATTACTATAAACTTCTTTAGCCCTACTCAGTCAACTGTATAAGTTGGTGACCTTGATTGTGACTGTAACCAAATATTTGGGTGACCAAGTTTACTTCAGGTTAACTTTGAGTTGGATTATATTGTCTCGACAACTATTATGACTATTACTACTAGTATACTTCACTGATAATATCTAGCATGACTGTTTCAACTTTATCAATAACCAGCTGTTCGACTTCAATTGACGTCTATCCTCCAACAGACCCTGTTGTTTGTGGCAGTAACTACTAGTCTAGTGTGACTGAGTATACTATACTAGTAACTGCTAGTAAGACTGAGTCTACACTGTAACCTAGTAACTACTTGTAAGACTGAGTCTACACGCAACCTGGTAACTACTAGGAAGACTGAGTCTACACTGCAACCTAGTAGCTACTAGTAAGACTGAGTCTACACTGTAATCTAGTAACTACTAGTAAGATTGAGGCTACTATATACTAGTAACTACTAGTAAGACTGAGTCTACACTGTAGCCTAGTAACTACTAGTAAGACTGAGTCTACACTGTAACCTAGTAACTACTAGTAAGACTGAGTCTACTATACTAGTAACTACTAGTAATACTGAGTCTACTATACTAGTACCTACTAGTAGTACTGAGTCTACTATACTCTTAGTAACTAATGGTAATACTGAGTCTACTATACTACTAACTACTAGTAACACTAAGTTTGCACATTAACCTAGTAACTACTAGTAAGACTGAATCTACTGTACTAGTAATTTTTAGTATGGATGAATCGACTTAGTACGTCTGTTATGTGGACGTCACATTTGCGGTGTTCTGTTGACAGGAAGCTATCAAGGTGCAAGATCAAAAGCTCTCAGATCAGATGAAGAGATTGAATCACTTGAGACACTCCACTGCAGCCAAACAGAAGAAAGTAGAGGAACTGCAAACTCTCTACAATTCTATGATTAAGGATGCATCCACAGCTGTAGCTACAGATGCCGGGGAAAGTGAAGACGCCAAGAAGTAAGAATACTTGTTATATATTAGTCTTGGTTCTTGAAAAACTAGTGTAATTCAACCTGAATTTAGTATATCAAATATTCTGCTACATATAAGCATAATTTTATATGCGGGTATCTATTTGTTTTTTAGTTTTATCTGTTCTAGCGGCCAATAAAAAAGAATATAATAATTTAACTTTTGCATATTGAGATGCTTATTGACTTTTGCATATTGAGATGCTTATTGAGATATGTTTTATTCCCTTGTTGAGAACAATGAGAATTATTTTCTATTGAGGATGTTTTCATTATTCAGTGTTCTGATGTTTGAGCCATTGAAGCTTTCCCATAGATGGATTTCCATGCTTCTGGCCACCATGTTTTATATCGGTGTATCTTCCTATTATTCGCTGACTGTAATTGGGACAGGCAAAGGACAGCCATTGGGACAGCCATTGGGACAGTCATTGGGACAGTCATTGGGACAGTCATTGGGACAGTGACATGTGTTTAGACTAAAGAATAAAAATGTTATGTAGATGTGTGATATTGTGTATAACGTAGTAAACGTACCATATTGTACATACTTATACCATGTTACACCATGTAACGCCGTACATGTATCTTTTGTTATGAACTTGTCATTTTAGTTGTACCTACTCACACCATTTTTTTACCAATATTGCAGATTGAGAAACTTGGAAAATAGGCTAGACAAAGCAGAGCTCAAATGTAATGAAGCTGAGCAAATTAAGAAAACCTACCTACAAATAAAAGCTAAGCTGGAGGAGGAGGCTTTAGGCTTCCCCAACCAATTAAACACAATGGAAGCCGAGATCAAGAGACTGAGGCAAGAGCTCAAAGATTTGAAGGTAAAGGCAATATTTAACTCAATTGCTAAGTTCATCTTATAAATTAATAAAATTCAGAGCAACGGACATGATTGGTACCGAGAGTCACATAAGACCTCAGCTACGCCTGTGGAGTTTTCTTTGCTGCCTTTCTTTAGTGTCTACGATAATTGAAAATAAATAATCACCAGTCATCTAATAGCGAATTTCCACGTCAACTCTAGACGGTGAGCACCATTTTTAGCACCTGATCACAGCGTAAATACACTATCCTCCAAATTTCTTCTCTATCAAACTCGCACATTTCCCATTGCTATGGAAAACAACATACTAATAGTTCTTTTAAAGGAGTGCTAGAATTGCATCTATTCGAATCACCGATCTAGTTCCTGCTCAATCTTATGGTAGCTTCTGTTTTGCCCACTAATTTTGACTTCAGGCCTAGAGAGTACCTATCTGTCAGACTACGGATATTAGTTGAGCACTTCATCTTCCATTTGCATGATTTGTATTGAGCCCAGTGGCCAAAGTGTTAGAATTTTACTTTGCTCCTTAGCCAATTTTTTAAATAATTATATATGAAAATGAAAGATTCGTCTGTTTTTGAGAATCTTTTAACACTGATTGTACTAATCGATGTTTAAAGTAAGCAAAGTAAAGTGCGCTAAACTCATCATGTTTCATTTTCTGCAGGGAATGCACAATGACGCCCAGATATCCAAAGACGCTGCTCAGAGTGAGCTGCGTAAGCATGAGGAAGCTGTCTATGCTGACAGGAAGAAGCGAGAGATCGAGTTGCAGAAGATGAAGAAAGAAGCAGAAGACAGGAAGCTGGCTCACGAGAAGATTGAGAGACGAATTGTAAGCAGTTAGTTTACATATATATCTTGAAATTTCAGATGTGTTCTGGAGAATGTCCGCAGCTTTTGAATCTTACATTAGTTTATCTTACATTTAAATTTTAAACTTTAAATTCAGTGTAAATCTAAGATTCGTAAGAATTTTAGATTGTAACTAAATTCCACTTCAAAGTTTAAAATTTAAATATATGTTTAAATATATTGAAACTAAGATTTTTCGAAAGCTATGGTTATTCTAAAGGAAACCTTAGATGGTGGCATGCTATGAAAGGCCTTTTAAAAAAAGGTAGTGCAAACTTTGAGGCAGTACTCCAGTCCCTACCTAGTAACTATCTACTCACATTCATTTGATTATCAGTAATTTTGAATTTAATTTTAATTAAACTTATGATGTTGTCTCTAAAGTATCTCATTCTCTGTGTTTAGGCAGCCAGAGCCGGATCTATTCTACAGGATGAGTCACAGCCTGCCCAGACAGCTAACAATGCAGGCAGTGAAGAGAATGCTCAGAAGATTTTGACTTATGAAGAGGCCTTCCAGCAGATCAAGGAAGCCACCGGCGTTAGTGACACTGCAGAGGTCGTTGAGAGGTGAATAAAATATGTGTCAGTTTCAGACTGCAGTAGACTGCATTTCTGTAGTCTCCTAATAGCTTACCGCATTAAACCCCGTTAGATCTTATAACGCCTGTGAACTCCCGAGAGTTGTCCCTTTTAGTAAATTGTTTGGCCTGATTTTGGAAATTGCTCTTTGAAAAAAAACTTTGGAGCACTGAGGACCACTGAGTAGCAATACTCTTTACAAAAATTGTCAATACCGGTATATGATTTTAATTTTTAAAGACAATCTTCTGGACATTCAACTAGAACTGATTAAAACAGTTTAAACCAATCTCAAATAATGGTATCAACTAGACTGTAAAAATAGCAAAAAACAAACTGTAGAATTTTGGGAAACTTCCTAAACTTCAGGATCTTCTGGGCTATGTTTCAAAAATAGTAAGTCTGAGAACGGCAAAGAGATTTGTTATCAATGTTCGAGCTTATGTGGCCAATATGGAATTTTGTGCCACTATTTTGGAAAGTGTACATACCGACATGTATCACATTTATTGGATATGAGAATACACAAGCGCATGTGGGTTTCTTGCAGACAGTTCTTACGAACACAGACACCACTGTATTGCTTGTATTGCAAAATAACAAGCAGTGAACGAGTTCCTGAACTTCTTCCAATTTGATTTAAAATTCTTCAGCAATAGTTATATGGATATAAATATATATGGAGGTTTCATTTGTGCTGCAACGATGTTATAATCTATAAATAAATTATTACCTTGCATTTCTTCCCTCCTTAGATTTGAGAACCAAGGGGAGACGACTGTGCATTTAGAAGAGTTACAATCTTCAGCAGAGAAGCAAATAGACAGACTGAGGGAGGACAAAGATAAACTACAGACAGACTTCGAGGAGATGAAGTACAGTGGTGAAGCCAAGCTTTCTAGGTATGTCTCACCTACAACTAATTCTAAACTCCAAATTACGTCTGATATCTCCAAATGGTATTAACACAATGCAATTTCAGCATCACTCTAACATAAATGCGTTTCAGCACGGAGTTGTCATCCCCACACCGTCCACCACTTGCAGCAGTCAATCAAATGGCCCACATATTTGTGTGGCGTAGGACGCTGTTCACAAGCAGACGGCTTCAGATTCAAGATTTAGCTAAATACCTTTGCATCGTTGAAACTGGCTATGCTTATTCATGTTTATCATGAATGAGCGAGTGATAAATGAATGAATGAATATATAAATGATAATCAAACAGGAATGTTTATCATGTTTATTATTGGTGGCCAACACGGAACCAATAACTGATATATCGTGCTGAAACTCTCTATTAACTCAGTTGACACGCAATTACACATATTTCAATACTCTAATTCAAAACTAATAATGTAATTTGGCATTATGACTTGTCGCTGCTTATGACTATGTACCTGAACAATGCGATGTAATTCATTTCACTTCGGTCACCTTGAGTTAGACTTCGGCTTAGACGGACTTGGGGGTTGGGTTTTGGCCTAATCTGAAAGATGGTAACTTAGCCTGAGATACACCAATCGAACTGAAAAGACATTTTACCGACAATGCACTAATGCAGTGTAATGCAGACGCTTGACAATAGGCACATGCATAATATGGATGCTATAAGGTTATCATGCAGTATGGTGCATTATAATTGTTTCTGTTGTTGCTTGCAGTGGTCAGAGAATGCTGGAGGACTTCCAGTCCCACTTGGATAAAGAGGCTAAGAGAAGAGATGACCTACTAGACAAGTTAAACAGACAGAGTCATATCCTGTTTGATGTCAAGTCTGGTGTAGAACATCTAGCTGATAAACTGAGTCATCTCAAAGCTGTAAGTAGGCTTGCTCTAACTGACAGCAATCCAAATCTAAAACGAAAGTAACCTTTTGCAATTATATTTATGAAATATATAATAGAGAGATGCAGAGATTCTGTCTCAATTTTTCAACCAAAGCTGCCATTGTTTTTATTTTAGCGCATTAACAATGTTCAATAGCGCATTTCAGAAGGGCTTCATTGAGGAAATGTGATATAATTAATGTTAAACCAAACGTTTATTTTATTTTCGCTGAACCTTGAGTCTGAGGTTGCTTGTTGCTTAACTTACACTTGTTTAAGATTCAGATTTATTTAAACTTGAAATCAATGGCTTAAAACTGGAAGTAATTCAATTACATTCAAATCAATAATATAAAAACTCTGAAATATAAAAGGACTTTTTGTGCTTATCCGTTCTCGCTTTAAATCTAAAGAGTGATTAAAATTAAATTTTTAATTTTAATACATTTTTAATTGTAAAGCCTTAAACCTAAAGAGAGGACTTTTATTACATTCAGTGCTTGTCTACTCTTAGCACCAAGATTGTGCGTCTGTATCTATATTTAGACCAGAACTAATTGTGAAGTTAATTTAATTGTGTTCATGTTTAGGGCAAATCTATTCGTTATACACAACGTCCAGGTATTCATATCTATTCGTTAATACACAACGTCCAGGTATTCATATCTTGATATTTTTTTTTCTAACCATCCCCATCCATTTTCGTGACAAAGATCACATACCTATATTAATTTTCCGAACAAAGATTAATTTTCAATATATATTTTTAGAACAAGGGTCATGTGCCTGGCACACAAATATCCAAGTCATCAGATGAATATGTCCTTGACCTGTTGAGCACATCTGAAGAGAAACTACTCAAACTACTTGAGGAGCTCGACGGACAGGATCTGGCAGAGTTACTCGACCAAATGGAGGAGGAAGAGGTGAGATGAACTGAATTATGGGTATTCTACACCCCAATCACAATGCGTTTTGATAGATTTCAATTAAACATTCCATGCACGTTTCACATGCATTATTAATACATAAATTTGTGTGCACTAAATTACCAAATTTTGGCTGTTCAGCAAATACATGGCATGCCGAACAAACTTATTTTGCATACCTATGAAATGAAAACAAAACACACTGCCACAGGCAAATAAATATACATGTATATTAAATCAATACATAAATTTATGATGATTTATAATCTAATCTAGATTTGCAGACAGGCCAATTGTAAGCACGCGGGCCTTTGACGAAGTCAAGAAATTCACTTTATGGTTAGTTTATAATTTGGTCACTGATTGGATGATGTGGCGAATTTTACTTCGATTATATCTGTCAGCTAAAAAATTTCCTTACCATCAGTATATTATGTGTGTTTATAGTATCATGCCCAGATGGAGGGTAAACTGCCAGAGTACAATACTAGGGTCAAACTACCACAGACTCAAAGAGATAATGCATATGATGGTGAGTACATAATATAATAACAGTATGTATGTCTATGGTAAATGGACCATCGTAACAATGCAGATTATAAACCAACGGAATTCATTGAGTCTCCAAAACTCTAAAAGAAACGTCAACTATTATTGGGAATATTGGGTTACTACTTATTGGTCAATCATGTACTTTTTGTACATCAGATTATTTCCTTCAATCAACCCATTCCCATTTCACACCCGTAGTTACATATAGCATTTAGACACTTTTGTGTTCCAAACATCTGTTAAATGAACATTAAACATCATTGACTGCTGGTATGTCATAGTGAAAGTGTGTACATGATACTTCTCATAAACACATGTCACATGTTATTATTTATGACATACTTTGTAAGGTACTTGACATAATTTATGTCGATATGTCCTAAGAGTTTCACTAATGCATTATCACTAGACATCAATTTTGTTTGAACTCAGGAATTCCTTCTCTGTCTGAATTACATCCAGTTGAGAATATCTTTCAAACCATGGCCTGTGTTGCTCTTGAGCTGATAAGCCCAGTTACACAATAATTTTAAATGTACATTTAACATTTTAATTTTAAGTGTACATCAGATTTAATACAACTTCAAAATAATTATAACTATATTTCTCAGTGTACAATATTTTTGGGATAAATTTCAGTAAGTTCACTCCATATGGTACACGCACCCCTCCTGCTTTAACCACTTGCTGTATCCACTCACTGTATTCAAGCGTCCTTGTTGCGGACTCCACTCTGTGCTTACTTATAGTCAATTTTCTGTATTATTATTTTAAGACTATTTAAATGTTGCTTTCTGCATTCGCTTAGCCTATTTAACCAAACCCTGCGCCCTGACCTGACCTGCGACCCTGACCAAACCCTGCGCAGTCTAATGTATTGTTGATGTCTGAATCTCACTGAGACAATCTGACAAGCTAATCATTATTGTGGCGGTGTTATGGCCATTTTAAACAAATAATTTACAACTATATATAGTGGTGGCTTTCAACAGTGTTTCTAAATATTATAATTGTCTGTGGGAAACTCAGTAGGGTTAAATTCAAATATTTATTCTACTGTTCTCCTAAAAGTTCTCCTAAAAGTTCTCCTATATCTTGAATATAGGAAAACTTTAAATTCTTTCGGTGGTTGAACTATGGCGGTGTCGACACGAGTCACTCTACTATGTATTTCGAATCTCATATTTTATAATTCCAAGTTTATTGGTTTGATTGTCATTTCGATAATATAACATAATCCCTAAGGAATCCCTTTGGAATCGTTATGGTCCCTAAGGAATCTCTATGGGAATGACCATGGAATTTTAACCCTAAACTGATAGAGGTGATTGATAGTGAAATTATAGAGGCCAGATGAGCAACGGGAATACTATCCAATTGATTACGCCATAAAGCAATACATAGTGCACAGAGTTTGCTTCGATTAAATTTAGCAATAATTGTATATTTTACCTACAAACATTACTTGTTGCAGATGAAGATGAAAGTGGAGATGATGATGGAGAGTTGATGACCCGCTCCAACCTCAAGAAGCAATCTCAGTCACTAATAGACAGTAAAAACAAGAGAAGAATGCCTAAAAGGAAAGGAAAGAAGAAATAGATCTCTCAGTCTTGCCTTATATTAGTATTACACTTATGCAACAGTGGAAGTGAAAATATGTACAAAATGACGTCATATCGGGTTTTTCTATACATGTAGGTTACCCCAAATACGCCTATAAATGACGACGCTATTCGCATTCACCTCCATCTATAAGATATTATGCACATACTCTTGAAAATGTCAATCATGTTACTGAAGGTGAAGTAGTAAGCTTTAAAATGTATTTATGCACATGCCATGGTGTCTGACAGTTGATAAATGTGGGTTGTGGGAAAGACTCTCAATTATAAATTTTATATTTTGTTTTTCGGTTCTTGTATCGATGACTGAACTTTGACGAATATGACGACAGGCAACGTTCTCCTATCAGAGAAACTATAATTGGCTAATGCTGTAGTTGGAGTTGCAACATCATTTGATCTCTACAAACCACAGTTCAAATCTTGCTCATACACTGGCTCTACCTCTTGTGCTTGTGCTTGTGCTTGTGCTTGTGCTTGTGTAGTCTTGTAAACTAATAGGGAGAAGTATGTTTGTCATTGTATTGTATTCTTAGCAATGGAAAAGCAATTCCTGAAGACTATTGCTGGTTAATCATACACTATTTCTTTGATGGTATTACAGACACAGAAGGTTTGATCAGAAATCGCTTGAGTAGGCACTGGTATTTGTGTACCTGTTCGTTGATCGTTAATTAATATCTCGATCAACCTAAGATTATTTATATAAGTTATAAGTTATGTTTGTAAAATTGATACTAGTAATTGTTGAACAGTTTAATATTTTATATTACAAATACTTTAACTATCAATATCAACTTCAATTATATCATCGTTATTGTGGACAAGAGGTCATATGTATAGTGTTAACAATACAGTTCTATGTTTTTATAAAAAAATCCAACTCCAAATGTCTATTTATTACGGGATCAATCGGCACCTTAACGTGCTTGTCATCTGAAGTTGACTGTGTCGACATCAACTCGGTCATTGCAATCCTTTTTCCATTACACTGTTAATGCATACTTCAAAATGCACCATATTTCGAAGTTGTCGGCTCGTGCAATCAAGTATAGCCCATGGCCAAATGATAAACTGAAAACTGCCAATTCTTTTCGAAGGGGAACAACTGAATTGGTATACCGTTTGAGTGAGAAGAAAGTTTTGGGGAATTCCCACATTCCTTACTAATGGAGAAAGGATTACAGTTTTCAGGCTTGGCATGGTCCTGTTATAGTCGAGTGGTGGCTTTGAGGTGACAACTCCATGTATTCTGCACCAAATGATACCAACTTTGAGATAAGATAACTCCGAAATATACTCCAAAGTGCACAATGGAAGCCCAGTATTATTTATTATACATGTATCAGCCACTAACCAGACCCATACAGTGGACAGAGATGGCATCAATGATACAACACGTGCATAACTGTTAATAACATATCCAAGAACACTAACTGCCGGTACAATTGCATGCACCGCCATAGGATTACGTTCGCTCCGAAAAATATTTACTTAAGATTTTGGTTTGGTCAATGAATCGCAAAATTATGAAAAAAACTAGCACCCGAGAGACTTCAGGCAAATATTAAAGGCCATTAAACTAACGTGATAAGTACATACACAGTATTTAGCAGCTAGCGTTTAGTAAGTAGTATAATGCACACATTCATCGGGATTTTTCCGGATTGCCAACGCTTGTGACCTTGACACAATGGGTAACCGCAATATTCAGGCCAATGAGTAGTTGTTCAAATAACTCCTGTTTCATCTTCACAGTCTGTACTTCAATGTAAATCAGATCATCAGTGCTGATTTCTCTCGGCTTGGAAAATTTGCAACAATGTATTATGTTAACTTTAAGATGGCTGTTTGATAATATTTGACATATTTATTATAGAATTCTAAAGTCGAAACCTTTGGAAATGCTTAGCTCGGAAACCCTAGCTTGTCTTTGAAAAGTTAATTTATTTGGAATTGCCCCCCCCCCCCCCTGACTACAACCACAGAAACAACCACAGTTTCTGTGGTGCTGATCAGGGGAGGGACTCCAAAAAAATTAAGCTTGTCAAAGTCAGGCTATGGAAACCCAGGCTAAGCTAATCATACTTCATTAAGCAGAGGAAGTAGTTCACTATTTGAAGAAAGCCAGAAATCAGCATGCAAGCTAGAAGTGTTCATGACCTGGCCTGTGTTGCAAAGTTATTTATTTGGAATAACCTGAAGTGGGGGGGGGGGGGGGGGGG
>JAOQGN010344978.1:0-13895 GCA_027564295.1 Himantozoum antarcticum
ATTATAGTAGAACTGATGTAGCGGTGGTATTATAGTAGAACTGATGTAGCGGTGGTATTATAGTAGAACTGATGTAGTGGTGGTATTATAGTAGACCTGATGTAGTGGTGGTATCATAGTAGAACTGATGTAGTGGTGGTATTATAGTAGAATTGAAAACTTGGCTATCAAACTAACCAAGTAAAAAGAAGGAATGTAAAGTACAGTCTAACTTGTCTGACCACTCTTGGGACTCAACCAATCTGGTCTCTTAGGGTAGGTGGTCTCCTAACACAGTGCAGGTATATTATCATTAATTTAGCATCGGGAGAACTAACATAGGTCTGTTAAGGGAGATGGTCTTTGTATAGGGCCGTCTTTAACACAGGATAGACTGTACAAGATGGAGAAGTTGAGATTATCCCAAACTCTGATTATTTAATTAATTAATAGGTATACGGCGCTTACTTGATCTCTAGCTGCCACTCTTCCGTAAACATATGGAGCATTGGGTGGGGTGGGTAGAAAGCGTCCCGACCCTTGAGTGACATGTAGACCATCTTCATCTTTGACGACCCTTCCTCCACATATAACCACCAGAGGCACCCCGTGCACTTCCATACCTAAACGAATGCATAACTAAACGATAACTATAAGCGTATTTTCAGCGATACAGATTCAAAAAACATTGAAACGAAGAGGATTGGTAACAATCTGGCATTTTTATAAAAGAAGATCACAGTCACTCATTTGATGATTCCTTAGGCGAAATGGTTTATAGTCTGAAAAACTAAAGCAGGCAAGCTCTTTATAGGGCACAGTGGTTCCGGGTTTAATTGTGAAGCAAGAGGTGATAAAATATATCAATGATCATTTTTAAATATTAGCAATCTGGTTCGTGAACCTAGACCTAGTGCTGTAGATGGCCTCTCAGATCTCTTGAGAGGTCAACTCCATGAGTAAAGGACCACCATGGGTAAATTACTAGTCATAGCCTTAGTTCTAAATGTATATTATTGTTAATAATTATATATTATTATTGTTATTATATTATCTACAGAACTAATAAATTTTTAGTCTCACGCATGATTGATCATAACAATGCAAAAAACAAGCAAACCTTCAAAGATGTTGAAATCACAGGCATGATTGTGAGTCTTTGCAGAGATAACACGAGTAGTTTGAGGATCCCAAATAACTAAATCAGCATCAGAGCCGACTCCAATATGACCCTTCAAATATAATTATGACAATATGGTCATAAAAATATATAACAATATGCTCCTTCAAATATATGACAATATGATCATAGATATATATAACAATATCAGCCTAGAAATATAATAAGACAACCAAAGAAGTATACAATATAATGCCGCATAGACATAAGAAATTATAGTTCATAACAATAAAGTGTATTCTGTCCCCAGATGTACCGCTATTATTATTCTTGCAATATTTAGAATCCTTCACGTCGTATTAGTCTTGGACCAACCAAGTGTATCTACAAACTGTGTGGTTCCCTACCAAAAGCCACAGTATTAGCAGTATGTCAAAATTGGTAGACAGCAGTGGCAGTAATCAGTAAACATGTATATGAATGTTGAAATTGGCACCAACCAGTAGTTTACCGACTGTGTGCTTTTACAAATTATATAAAGGAAGCGCCAATCAAATTATGTTCCTGGATATTATCTGCTTGCATCTAAATATTGGCACTACACTGTGTAAATTATGAAACCAGTCAGAATCAGTCATGCTGATATGAAAATTGATATTTAATGGCAATTTTTATAAATAGTTGGAGTTGTGTGCACATTGTCAATTTAAGGCAAACAGAAGACAACTTCTGTATATTTCTTATTTTGGCAGTAATTGATCTGGCCTAAAATATACCATAACTAGAAACTATTCAGGTATATCGTCAGTGATACATTTATAATTGACTTTAAAAACCGGCAATTCGGAACAACGGCCGAAATAAAAACAAAACTTCAAATCTTAGAACATATTGCCATCCCTCAACCACTACAAGCCAGCCACAACAGCATTCAAATCATGTACAATACCCAAAAGCCTGTGGGCGTGAGAGAACCCCTCTAGACTTTCTCTTCATGCCAGTAGAAGGCTTGGGAACCAGGGCTCTTTAGAACCTCAATAACAAATGTCCTAAATAACAAATATAATCTTGCCTTTCTCAAAAACAGCATGCTTGTCTTATGGGCAAGCTGATTTGGCCCATATGCATATGGGCAAGGAATATGGGCAAGCCAGGACAAGATGGGCAAGCAGAAGAAAATCAGGGTTAAAGTCTCCAGAGCGAAAGCAAGACTCAAACCGACTTTGTCTTTGCAGTTTTGCGTCATTGCTGCCAGACCAGAAAGGTTACCAGACTAGAATGAACATTCTGTCACTCGGGATAATATTTGACCGCAATAACCTTATAAACATAACAATACAGACATGTTTCCCGTTCCCCCTTTCCTTACCTTTCTGGGATAGATATTGAATATTTTGGCAGCATTGGTGCTGGTGACAGCTACAAATCTGCAGGCATCCATTTTACCAGTCTGTACACCCTTCTCCCATATGATAGACATACGATCTTCAACCCCGTTCACTCCATTTGGAATCTTCCGGAAGTCATCCTTTCCCAAAGCCTTTTGCTCTGCATTGAAAGTGCAGTTATCAGACCCTGTCACTTGCAGGTCTCCACTAAAATGGCAGTATGGGAATATTAAATACTCTATATTGCTATAATAGGGCAAATCCAAACCCATAAAAATATTTGTCCCAATATTTTTTTATACAACAAATAATAATGGTTGTACTTCAACATCCCTCAGAAAATGGTTAGATTCCATGAATGAAGGTTTAGTACTTTATAAAACCACAAATTTTACATTCACACTTGGATATACTGGTCCTGAAATTATATAGATGTCATACATCATAAATACAGTTATAGATGTACCGGATTATATCTAAACTATGCACAGTAAAAATTTCTATAGTTCAGATCATTTGCAGTAGTTTTACTAGAGAATTTTATCGGAAAGTGTAAGTTAAAGTCCCAAATGTCACAACCAGGCAACATACTTGGCCAGTAGATCCATAAGATGTCCAGGTGTGGCAGGGTCAGGCCTAAGAGGTGGGCTCATGACATAAGCAGCAGCGTATCTCCAACACTTATTGAAGTAATTAGTTCCATCAGTACCCAGTGAAGCTGCGATAGGTTCACCAAATACCACCTGACCTGCAACCACCAAGTAGCAACAACTAATATATTTAGCAAATAAGTTATGCTATATATTATATTTATTATAAACTGTAAAAAATTTATATAATCAATGAACAGCGACTTAAATCTGTATACAGTACAATTTTAGAGCGTTCAGAAATAATTATTGATTAATGTTAAATTAAACCATTAATGTCATTGTTGATTGCTTCACATGTTCCACCACACATCGTCATGTCATTCCAAACTGCATAATTTTCATTACGGTTCATCGCAAGGCTCATAATGTATTATTGATCATTAAACGTTTTCTGGATGATTTCCTTTCAGCTTTCACACATACTGGGTATGCCTAGGCAACTAGGCATACCCAGATTTCTATAGAAGTTGTCAGAACGCAATGCAATCACACGATATCTCATTATTATAATATCGTTACTACCGTAAAGAACTGAATGAGTCAATTTGCACACCTTTCTTTTTAGCGTCGCTAATGATGTTAGCAGAGGTCTTGCTCATTACATTAACAACATAGAGAGGGCACCTGGCTTGATTTGCCAAGACAATAGCCCGGCAAGTTGCCTCACTCTCTACCTCTTCTGGCCTGCACATTGCATGTCCCTCAGGACCAGTAATTCCTAAGTCAATCATCTCTTGTGATTTCTAAAAATATATAAAATGTGTGTAAGCGTGCCTGAGTGTATAAGGTAGCAGTTGGAAAATGTGTAATCTAATGACATTTATGCACATTTACTCATTTAGGTGGATCAACTATTCTGACATACTGATTGGATAGGATTATACTAACGATCTTGTCGTGTAACCTTGACACACACAACAGGCTCATCAATCAATATGATACCCTAACAATAAGTCACTGAGAAATACCCTAGTATTGTACAACACCTACTTTACCTGATCAATAATATCTCCATTTTCAGAGTGAACTAACGCAAGAGAACCCAACTCCTTTGCCTTCTTGAAAACATTCAAGATCTCGCTATCATCAATCATAAAAAGGTCTTTGTATGCTTGATACACTTTGAATGAGTTGATTCCTAGAAACAAGAGAAGTTCCAGCTAGATATAAATTATTAATGTTACTTCTACAAACATGGTTTGCTTCTACGTATACAATGGCAATTGAGTATCAGTTTTATGATCAGCGTGATCTGGGGAACTCTGTAGATTGACCTGAATGCCTAATTTTTATAGACCTTATGGCACTGTATGTTAGTGCTGCAGTGAGCCGGGTCGAGCTCGGGTACGTACTTTTGGAAGGGCCGGGTCGAACCGGGTTACATTGTACTATTGTCATATTGCATACATTATATTAGATAGGATAATGAACATTTCGCATTTCTTTGTTATTGTACTAATAATTATTATCACAGGGGGGATACAACGTCAGCAGATTTTTTTATTGGCAATAAGAATCACTAAATGCAGGAAAAGGAAAAATCTTAGCTTTCCTCTGTAACTAACAAATTTTACAATTTGCTATAGTAAATTAATAGAAAATAGAGTAACGCTGGTAACTGGAACAGAACCCGGGCCCTTTACGGCACAGCGCCTGGCACAGTGGCAGGAAAATGCATCCACTACACCTGCTCGGCAACCTTAAAAAAAGAAGCTCCGCCGGTACGCTTCAACATCCACCATACCACTGTACACAAGGGAACCGGAATTCATGCCCCTGCAGAGTACACAAACTCCGACAGCTGTGAAGACGCAGACTACCGTCTACTAATACAAGTAAAGGGCCCAGGTTCTGTCCCAGTTACGAGCGTTACTTTATTTTCTATTAATTTACTATAGCAAATTATAAAATTGATTATCTATTGCTTGCACGCTATAATTAATGTGTTGGTTAATAGTAGACGGTAGTCTGCGTCTTCGCAGCTATCGGAGTTTGTGTACTCTGCAGGGGCATGAATTTCGGTTCCCTTGTGTACAGTGGTATGGTGATGTTGAAGCGCACTGGCGAAACCTCCTTTTTTAAGGCTGCCGAGCTCGTGTAGTGGATGCATTCGCCTGCCACTGTGCTACTGTGCGGTAAAGGGCCCGGGTGCTGTCCCAGTTACGAGTGTTACTTTATTTTCTATTAAACTAACAAATTATACTTGACCCGAAATTATGCCAATCACTTCGGGTCGGGTTTCAGGTCAAGCTTTGACTTGACCTGAACGAGCCGACCCTGCCCTACTGCAGCCCTACTGTATATAACAATCATAATTATACAGTACTTTTTCATATGCATGTATTACATGTATATACAAACAAGTACACATTTCCAGCTTTGTTTATTAACAATGGCATACTAATCCAATTTTTTTGCCAATGTCAATTTTAAACGAAGCTGGAAACGTTAGCCCAGAATTTTACATTATTGTAGCTTTCAACGACAATTACTGCTTCTTCATTATTTTGAATAATGTAAATGTAAAGATAACTCCCAAAATGCAATGCTAAACTACACTCAAAATTATACATTGCATCATTATGCCCATTAATGTTACAAATTCTAGCAGATTTCAAGATGTAACACAGCACCTTTTTCTTTGACTAGAACTTCCATATCCTTAGCTACTTGATCACTCCACCATGTTATGCCCACATGAAAGGCATAATCACAACAGACTTTCGCATCTGCCCAAGCTCTCCATTTATCATACGCTTCTAAAGGTGATACACCACGCTGGTCCAACACGGAATCAACTAAAATAGATAAATGTAACAAATTATTGATACATCGAAATGTTGTCTGCATTTTACGACTACATGCAAAAAAGGAGTTGATTTGGTGTGATTTGTTTTTGACTGAAACAAATCCTGTGAACACAGGCTACGGTGATACCTCATTCACCCATGTGCTAGTCTTCATACCTAGCCTCAGTGCTAGTCTTCATACCTAGCCTCGGTGCCAGTCTTCATACCTCCAACAGAAAGTATGCAGTAGCACTTCTCCAGTGTTTCTGATCAGTAAATGTTTTACTGGAGTGAATTGATTCCTAATGGCTAGTGCCGCAAATCCAATTTCAATCATGGATTGCACCGGATAAAGACTTTACACAAGTCTGCATAAACGTGTTGAAAGGATGGCTCAGTAGCTAGATTATTGCTCATGGCCCACAAAGTCCCGAGTTCGAATCTCAGCTGGTCCATAATGTTGTGAAGGCACATGAGTAACTCAAAGAAAGAGTATAGTGAGGGGAGCTTTGCCCCTTCCTCCTGAGAGGATGTTATGCCTCACCTGCTTGGTTGTTTGTTTTGTTTGAACAGAATAAGAGCAAACTAGAGCACATTAAACATGCAGCTACCCGGATTATTCATCCTGACGTTGAATATAACCAACAAATTTAAACTTCTTAACTTGGTAACTGTTCATGATTTTGTTTTAAATTGGGCAAAATTGAGTCGGAAGCATTTTAGTTGTATAGTGAGCTGTCCAAAGCATCCTCTTTTTAACAGAATATCTTTCAACAACAATAAGCCTTATGTGAGCTCCACCCACATTTCAGACTATTTTGTAACTCTAAAACTGCTAGAGATTTTTCAAAATGGTTTTCAACTGTGGATTGCCTATACCATCAGAAGGGCAAATAACAAAAAATCATAGCGGTGCTCTATTCCAGTTACGAGAAATCAGTGGTTAAAATCTTCAACATCATCTAGCATTACATTGGGCATTCAGGTAGTTGACACCAGAAGTGGTTGCATTGAATAAACGAATCATGCGTTGGCAGAAAATCACTTTGATTGGCCAATTTATTTCATTCACTTCTGGTGTCAAACTCAGTTGAGCTCAATACAATCTTAGGAGTTTTAGGGATTTGAAACAGCTATATCTTATGACTGGAATGCAACATCGCCATGAATTTGTGTGTGTGTTCTTCTGATAGCATGAACAATCCATAATTGAAAAAGATTTGAAAAATATCTGGTAGTTTTCGGATTGCAAAATAAGGGCAAAATAGCCTAAAATGTGGGAGGAGCTGACAATAAGGCTTATTGAGCAACCTCTCGTCTAAACACTAAATTTTATCCTGTAAGGCCTGAACAACAAAACGTGCCAGTAGTGTTTTACCATATTGCATGTTTATTAGTATACAGTTAACTTTTTTTTTGTATAGTACCATATCAGATCTCATTGCAAGCATTCGGTTTTATCTTTCATGATATTGAATGTGAATTAAACATAACATAACATGACATAACTTATTGGCACTGCAATTCCTTCTTCGGCTTCCAAGTTACACACAGGGCTATCCGTACTCGTACCCATAGAGGAACATTAACAGCATACTTCCTTTTAGATAATGCAGCTGAGAACAATACAGATAAATTAATTTTCAAGATTATTTGCATGAATCATATTGTGGAGGTTTACAAAAACAAAATTTAAACTATGAAGAAAAGACTGCATTCTGATAACGTGAAATGTCATACTTATCATAGTTGTTCCACCAGCAATAGCTGCTTTAGTTCCATGGTAGAAATCATCTATAGCACAAGTTCCTTGGATAGGAAGTTGCATGTGAGTGTGAGTGTCTATACCTCCTGTAAGGACAAAAGTAATAAGGAATCTGGGTCTATTATTGCATTCAGGAAACGATTCAGCCTATATCACAAGTTTAAAGTGTTTGAAAGACCGGCGGCTATTTATTGATTTTGAGAGTTTGAATAGATGAGCAGCAGACTTTAAGTATTATCAAGTTATCTGCAATGTTCCTATAGATTAGCAGGTCACATATTACAAATTAAATGCTGTTTATAATTACATGACCATTTCAACGGCAGCTACAAATGATTAACCCACAAAATGTGCCGCAAACAAGGCAATGTAGAAGGTGTATTAATTAGAACAAACCATTCCACAATATTCAATACCAGTTCTGGCCCAGCCCGATCTACGATCTCAGGGCCCTCTTCGGAGATCAGGTTGACCGGAAACGATAAAGAAACCCTCCTTCATTGTCCTGTCCAGCCACCTGACCTCAGACGAAGGCCCTGAGATAAAGCAAGTTCTTGAACAGTATTTTTGCTGAAATAATATTAGCAGTGTGGTAATTAGGGAAGTCCTTTCGCCTTCAGCGAGTTAAACAACTTAACAGGGATTCTACGATTCCACTTTGATAAATAGATCACAATTTAAGGATCAAAATGGCAAAAAATTCATTAGTGCTTTATTGCAAATTTTCTGTGAGAGACCACTATGTTCACGAACAGCACAGAGCTATGTATAACAGTGTGAGATCTATAGAAAGTACGACAACAATGAGCTCACTAAATCGAACATTCATAAATTTTCTAAACACTAAGTTGAACAGTCACATTAGCTCCTGGACTTTTTGGACAAGGGTTGCCCCTGGATTTTGTTTCCATTTCACAGTTTGACCTATACCATTATGTCGAATGAGATTAAATTATCCAAATCAGTTTCAATTGAAAATCTATCAGATTCTCTATAAAATGATATATTGACCATGCCTGTAGAGGATCTTGGTCCATAAATATATATTTTCAAAATCTGATTGCATATCTAATAAAAAGGGACAACTCCCGGGAGCAAGGGTGCGGTTTAGCGGCTAATGGGTTCATCACTTACCTGGTAACACAAGTTTGCCTTTAGCATCTATGGCCCTAGTACCACCAGGTATAATCAAATTCTGTCCTATCTCCTTAATAACGCCACCCTCTAGATATAGGTCGGCATCAAAAGTCCGGTCATCATTGACACATTTACCGCCTTTAATCAAGAGCCGACTTTGTGCACTCTACAACAACCACGTATGTGATAAAACAACTATGGGGCAGGTGCAGGATTATGGATTTTGAAACATCAAGTGATCTAGAATAAAAAGGTAGGCGGGAAAGTTGTCTTCTCCCGATAACATGCGATCGGTTGCCAAACTAAAAACCCAACCGCAATCTTAGAACTATTCTAACCTTAAAAACAACAATACCTAAATTGGTCTATTTCATTAGAATGAACTTCATTAGATTCTCGAAGTTAAGGTAGTTAGTCAAGTGGGCATAAGGGCATGTAGCGCGTGGTAGCCACAGCACGTAGCGCGTGGTAGCCACAGCACGTGGCGCCTGGTAGCCACAGCACGTGGCGCCTGGTAGCCACAGCACGTAGCGCCTGGTAGCCACAGCACATAGCGCCTGGTAGCCACAGCACGTAGCGCCTGGTAGCCACAGCACGTAGCGCCTGGTAGCCAAAATATGACATCCAACAATTTATGAGATAGTTTACCAGCAGTATCCTTTCAAGTAGGTGTGAAAGCAATGTAAAAAACTGACATAAGGAGATTATTAATACAATAATTATGATGTACCGTTCATTTTATATCAGTTTATTATACAGATATTGACATATAATAATGTCACAGATACGGGCACCTTAGCACAATGCCTGTAGGTCTACTCGTTTGGAATATTGAATTATACATTGCAAATTGATTATTATTTATAACAAAGCTTATAACAAGAAATTTGTTATAATTTTACTTCAGCAAGGGAATTAAAATAAGTGCACGCAACTATCACAGTGTGATTATCAGCATCTGCATATGGTGACATATATGGACATATATGTCCAAGTGATGAAAGGCAAAAGCTAAGAATAGGTTAACAGCGTCCAATAGTTGAAAGTGTGAATATGCAAAGTGCAGTTCGGACCATGTTTCCTAAAAATATAGTACCGTACTGTGGTGGCAAGTGTTCAACACAAAAATCATAAAACAAATTCCTATAACCTATTCCAAATCTAAATTCAATCTGATACCTGCCAACCTAAGAGTTATCAAGGTGCTGCGGTTGGTATTGGCAGTAGCTTGAACTTGTAATTTCGAAGGGCAGAGGTTTGAGTCCCCGCTGTCGTATTTCTGGCAAAAAGCCTTCAGCAAGTCTCTAACCTTTTCTGATTATATGTGGTGGTTCAACAACTAAAACACAGAGCGGATGTAGCTATGCGGTCCCTCTCATTACAGGATGTAGGATGCAATAGTATATCATAGTAGTGGCAATTGCATAATTATTCTACAACATATCTGCGGAATAAAGCGTGCTTTTCTATCAGCATAGACAAGATACTCACATTTATGTGTATAGGAACTTTTTTCACCGGCATTGACATCTTAGCATGCAGTAGGATGTTTGACAGTCAGAGACGCTGAAACTATAACTATAATACTGAACACATTGTATCAACTTGACGCAAATCGAAAATTCCTTAAAATAACAAAAAGTTATTGTTATTTTGTGTACCCACACCACTAACGTATATTCATTTGAGACCCATTCAAATAACAAACCTGTAGCAAATAATAAACAGGTATATAAAATAATCTGAAACAATACAAGCTTTGAATTTTATACCGCAATGCATTACATGTACATATCTCTAATAGCCAATTAAATCACTCATCAGTAGTCGAAAGTACTTTAAATTGGTGAGGCGTGTTGTCATCAGAAACTTCTGAAATCTCGTCTGGTTCCAAGTTCACTGTTTGTTGCTGGGTAAATCCAGGTAAATACAATGATCTGCTAGAAAAGGCATCGTCTACAGTCCCAAAGAATCCAGCATTCATGACACGAGTTGTGGGCATAGGCTCTCCATAGCCGGTAAATAAATTGGCTTCACCCATTATACCCAAGCAAGAGTGAAGAGCAGCAGCAGCAGTTATTGAGTGAACACATCTAATGTAGACAAATGCTTAGACAACTGAAGCAGCCTAAGCAGCCCTCTTACAGATAACAGAACAGCATGAGAAGCTACAACAACATACTGTAACTATCACATGATGTACAAGTTGGTCCAGACTTCATATCACTTCATATCTTCTGTGTCTAATTTGCCTGGGCTCTTAAGCTCTTGCAGGCATGAGGGGAAATGTGTGAGCAAAGTTTCCTTCACACAATCTCCTCTCATGCTCTCATTGCTTAGAAACCCAGGCTAGTATCTAATATACAAGTGGCTTTCATAAAAATCGCAACCTACAAGAAATGAAAACTGAAAATAGATAAATCAATGTAGATGCCAGATACAATTGGACTATCAGACACAACTGTAATTGAAACTAATTTTTGATTAATCTAATTCATTTAATTAATTATTTATTAATCTGGGCTATGTAAATGGAATGTTAACTTTATTTGAGTTTGGCATAATTATATTGCCTCGTTATACTCATGTAAGAATTCATCAGCATTTTAGCAAGAGAGTTGCAACCATAGACTTACCATATGTAATATATAATATGTCTATGGCTGCAACCACATCTATGGTTGCAACCATTTACACCAAAGGAATTCAATTTAGTCCTTGCTTGGCTTTAAATGTTAAATCAGTTGCTGTCGCATCATTACTTGGCATACTAGTATATCAATTCTTTATTTTCTTGCTAAAGCATTGATATACACACTGCACAGGACATTCGCTTTGAAGAGAACTTTTAGAGTTACGTAAAAGTTACGTTTCTCTTACCTCTGCTTGTAGCCAGAAAATAGAAGTAGTAAATCCATAATGTAGAGTCTATATTGGCTCTACATTTTGGATTTACTATTTCTATTTTATTGTAATTGTTTATTATAATCATGATCATAAGAAACCTATTGTATGCGATTCCTTGGCAGCTACAATAAATTTGAGGAAAACTAGTTTAGATTTTCTTTACACACAGGACAGTCACATGGGGTGACTTGGCAAACAATCTGTCCGCGTATAGCGGACGATTATCTGGCTACTACGAGCATACAGTTAGACCACTGGTCTAAGGCCAACATACAGATCTGGCCACTAGCAATATACAGATAGGCCTACTAAAAGTGGGTAAATAATGGTAAATTTCCGAGAGCTGCACTTGATGCGATATAGAAAATCAAAATGTAAAACAAGATTTGAAAATATCTCAATTGATTTTGAAGATTATTCTATGTAAAGGACGGTTGCCAATATAGCAGATTACTAGTTTACAGTTTTACAATCATAAATATCTTCCAAACTAAGCATGTCAAATTATTAACCCATATATCGTTATAAAATTAAGAATTTGTGCTTTCAAACATTGTAGATGGTATGGTGCACCCACATTATACATGTAGTAGCATAATGAAATAATAATTGAAATAAATAACCCACAGTATAGTAGGCCTACAATAACCCACAGTATAGTAGGCCTACAATAACTCAACAAAGGTAGTGTCTGGACAGTCTTAACAGACAATCTTGGCAGACAGTTCGTTGGATTAGTCCTGCATGTTAAAATAACTTTTTCCACTTATTTTGTGAATATAAGAATAAATGGAATGGAATATATGAGGAACATGAGAATCAATTTTGCTCTGATATGATATATCCTGCTAAAACAGTCTTATAAGAATATCATTGATAGTAAAACCATCCGTCTGCTACAATCAGCTGAAGATAGAACCACAGGAGTTTATGTAACCACAGTTGTTGATTATAATCATTTGGATAATCAAAAAATTTGGGTTCAGTAAACAAAAAAAACTATATAACTAAAAAAACTGTCTCTCAATAATTTGGTAGTAATTACACAACTTTTACATGTGTGATTTCTATATGCATTATAGAGCTGGAACGAGTCAGAAAATGTTAGGGTCGAGTAAAATTCAAATATTTGAAAATAATCGATACCGAGTCGGGTCGAGCCTTTTAGTCAGTAAACTAGTTGCAAGAGTTGAATTTTGACAGAAATATTCAGAGATTTGCTGATTATAATTTGTATAAGTGCATTTAATAACTGTACAGCGCGCCATGATTGCTATTAGTAAAAGATTACCTTAGTTCGAATCAGTGAACGACTAAATTTCCACAACAAGAAAATAGTATGTTGTTATATTTATAATTATAATTGCAATTTATCTAGTATTAGCTATCAGACTTCACTCATCGAGTCGAGCTACTTGATACCGAGGCTTGACGAGTCATATCGAGTCAAGTTGCCCGCTCCAGCACTAATACATTACCAATAAGAGTTCAAGAGAACAGCATGAAAGATAAAATATTGCCTATAAATTGTACCTCATGCATGCTAACTATGTCTCACCCAAACAAATTAAATAATATAAAATACATTGTAGCATATCTCAAGTAATTAACCATTATGATAGATTGCCCATCCGTCCGTCCGTTACACTTGCCTCTTGGTTTCCTATGGTTGCAATGGCAAAACACTGTAAATAATATATTGAACTACCATACATTTTTGAAAGGCTTGATATCTGAGGAATCTTAAAACAGTTTCGACAAGCCGGATGGAAATATGTTTTCATTTAGCATGACCTGCATTTACAAGAATAACTCATTGAAGTATAATGTCAATAATGTATGCACTGTATGATTGTAATTGGACCCGCTGCATCCTCCAGATATTTCAATAATTTCTTCCCATGAATATTATGTGAACTACGTGGACAAGAAATCGTTGCATATACATATAATTAGCGTGCTGGAGTTTTGGGCTGGCTGACAGGGAGTTATTAGGTTGGTACTTCGCTAGCTCTGATAAATATACTAGGCTTTCAACCAATACCAGAGGGTACTATACGAAGGCTAACTACATTACAGTATACTGTTATGTAGATGCATTCTTACCCTCTCCTTTTGTCCAGCAGTCCTGGCCTGCAGACTGCAACAGTGTAGAGT